>ML250587.1:100564-127475 GCA_005239495.1 Nicotiana undulata
AAAAAAAAAAAAAAAAAAAAAAAAAAAATACACACAGTAGAGAACACAGACATAATTTAAAATGGAGTTAAGCCGAGGTTGATTCAAGATTGAGGTTGCCGACTAGGTTCGCGGTTCAGGTTCTAGTCGTTCGTTGAGGTCCAACTCTTGCTCTAATCTCTTTTGATTTGCTATATGATCTTATAAATGGCTTGAATTTCAATTTGAATGTGTTATTTGTTGTTGGCTAACAAAAGTACTTGGATGCCGTGAATATGATATTTTACTAGTTTTGGATGAATTCTCTCTATTATCTATTATTGTTGATAACATCTATATAAAATTTATCTATAGTAATAGTGCAAAAATAGGATGAATGTGTCATGGGATTTGGGGTAAACGGAGTTAAAAGTGTTCTGGACTTAAAATAGTTTTTTGTTGATTTAACTTTATTTGCTTCAATAACGCTAGGAGCATGCTTAGGCCGACCACACTCGGGTAGGCAAACTTTAGTATTTTCCTTTTCTTTTCTTTCATATGAGGTAAGAGGTTGTCCCCGTTAGCTGACTATTATATCCGGGGAATGCCCCGAGGACCTTGTAAATATATATTATCGGGGGAATACCCCGAAGAACTTTGTAAATATTTTGGAGGCCTTGACGAGCATCATGGAGAAGTCATAGTATAGGTTAGTTTAGGATTTTTCTCGACGAGCACCGTGGAGGAAGTATAGTGTAGGTTAGCTTAGGATTTTACTTTTTATTACTTTTATTTTCATTTTTCTTTTATTGGGTGGGGACGGCCTCGAGCCTTTTTTGTGTTTATTTCCGTTTGTGTGTTCTACCTCAATTTGAGTACCCTTTAAAGCCAACTTGATCATGTACGCAACCGTACTTGTTACGGGACTCGGGTAATTCCTAACACCTTCTCCCCGAGTCAAATGAACCCCCTTACCCCGAGTCAATCTATGGTGCAGACTGGTTTAAGAGTCAAATGTGTTTTGAAGGTAATTGTTATTTAAAAAAAATGGTGACCTGGCACACCAAAGCCAAATGTCAGGTGGAGACTCTGAGTTAAACCTTTTAAAACACAAATTTTTGTCACTTTCAATTTGAAAACCCTTTTAGAGCTTCACAAAAATCCCTTTATTCTTTTTAAGAGGGTTTAGTGAGGTTTGTTAAATAAAAAAAGGGTGTGACAAAATGCTTTCGGGAAAAATACACCCAATGCTTCACATAATAAGACACAACAGTAAAACTTGCGCAAAACTCTTTAGCAAAAAGAAGAGAACGCAAAGATTAAAACTTGCATAAATGTTCAAATGAAGGAAAGACTCAAAAAATACTTGAGAAAAAAGATGTTTTTATTTAAAATAACATGCCAAAATGGCACAGATACAAGAACTGGAAAAAGAAAAGAAAAGCTAAGTTGCAGCATCTCCGGAACCCGGAAAAAGAGAAGTGTTTGCGCCCCCAAGGTAAGTGGATAGATCTGGAAGATCAACATTTAGGCCTTTTCCAATTCGGCCTTCAACATCTTCATCTTCCACTTCCTCTTCTGTTCTCGAAATTTTGGAACCGGAACTGGAAGAACCGGAAGCAACAGGCTCTAGCGGGAGACCATTTTTAACAGCCAACTCAAGCTCACGTGCCTTAGCAATTTCAGCATCAAAGTCAATGAAACCAGTTTTGCCCTCTTCCAAAGTTTTTCTACTCATGTTGTACATAGCGTAAGTATTCTCAACGACAAGGAAAGTTGTTTGGCGCTTAAGTTCTTCTTTGAGTTGGGTTACCTCGGCAGAAAGTATTTCCCGGGTGGATCTAACGAATCTGAGGCTAACATCAAGGTCGCAGACAGTTGAACCAAATAGACTATTACGCCTGATGGTTTTCCTTTACTTTTCCTCCATCTGGGTATATTTCGCCCCCGCTGCAGCAAGTTCTTTAGTTTTGGAGTTCAAGACTGCCTCTAAGTTAGTCAATCTTTCAACGGAGGTAGCCTCACGATCGGATGAAACAAGAACCCTCAGTGGGGCAATCTCTTGGCTAAGGGTCTCAACTTCTTGCTCGCTTTGATGCAAACGAGCCTCCAATACAATGGTATCAGCGGATTTGGCTTCCAGTTCTGAGAGGCGAGCAACATTTTGCTCCCGCTCTGCCAAAAGCTTATCTCGGTTGGAGGTAATTTCTTCCTTCTCATGAATCAACCTCTGAAGTTTCTCGAAAGCAAGAAAGTTGGACTACAAAGCAAGAAAGGAAAAACTCAGGATATGTTCAGGGAAAAATAGAAGAAATAACAAATGAAGAAAGGAATGTACCGTTGCAGCATTGTGCATGGAATTGTTCAACAAACACTCTCCCAAGAGTGCCTGAATCTTTTCTTAATCTTTCTATTAAGACAAAGGCTTCATATAATTAACAAGATCCACTGACCGAGATAGCAAGTTGCATCCGGTAGAGACCGAAAGAGTAATATTCCTCCTCCTTTGTGGATCTTCAGAAGGGGCAGCATAATTTTGCCCCAAATTCCCATGAATTGGAAACTGGCGAAAAGGAGCACCTTCTTCGTGGTCAGGTGCGACCGGTGGAGATGATGTAGCAGTTGCTGGTGGAAGAGGGGATGAAGGGGGAAATGATGTAGCAGTTGCTGGTATTGGTGAAGATGGAGATGAAGTTGATAGAGTTGAAAAGTGAGAAGCAGATGCATCAAACGCAGTGCTGGTTGTTGGTCGCTCATCAGCCGAGGGCGGAAGGGACCCGATAATCAGCCCCAAAATACCAGGCGCGGTGCCTGGGACACAGAAGCGGGAGTTGGCAATTTCCACCATATTATATTCCCCCCAGAGCAACGAGACATCATCCTCGGATGGTGTAACTAACTCGACAGGTTGAGCATTCTGTTGAGTTGATGAGGATCGCCTCCTTCTATGTAGAGAAGCTCCCCCATCACTTGCTTTTCAATCATCGTCGATCATTACAGTGTCTATGACCAGCTTGGGAGGAGGGCTAGTCACCACAACTACCGGAGAAAATTTGGGGGGAACAATCTTCACCCTCTTATTCTTTTCCCCAAACGCGGAGAAACGTCTTCTTTTTGGTTATTTAATCCTCCGGTCGGGGACTCGGTAAAGAAACACGTGTGCCCGAAGCAGGCCTGGAGGAACCTATTCAAGTGAGCACCTCCTAAAGTAGCCTTGTCGCGTCAGCAGGATCAGCCAAAACGTCCTCCTCATGGACAACAACAGAATCCGCTGGTAAACCTGATTTTAGAGAAAAGATAGAAGGGGTCAATCAATTTCTTCCCATAAAAAACTGAAACAAGGTGAGTTTGAGTTACCGTGGTTTTTGGCCTTCCACCCGTATTTAAGGGCCAGTTCTTACCACGTGCATGTTTCAGGCGTAGTGGCATCCAAGATCTTCTGGACCCACTGGTCCAAGCCATCAACCATCGGTGGGACCCATCGAGTTTCTGAAATAGGCAAAAAAATGGAGGATCAATACGAGTATAGAAGAATACCTCAAAAAAGAAATATTAAACAATGAGCTTACGAGTGTGGTTCCATGCTTTCGAAAAGTATGAAGTCGTTGCCGGAATGATGTCGTTGGTGGCAATTGCAACAAACCGTTCCATCTACCCACTGTCATTGTCATCATCCATCCTAGATAACATAGCATGGTGGCCACGTTTGCTAAAATTTATCATTCACCTGCGGAAGATTTGGGGGAATAAAAATTCATCACATGAGCTAAAGATAACTCCTCTCTTGTCTCTTGGCACAAGGTTGAAGACAGACAATCGTCCTCCACACAAAAGGACTTACTTGTGCGAAACATAACTGATAGCGGAGGTAGAACTCCGCAATAGTAGAGTCAAGCTCTCCACTCAAAGAGAACACACCCAAAGTAAATGTACACGTGTAAAAATATGTAAAACCCTCCTTGGGAAGGGTCACTCGCTATGATAGATCAGGAGCAACAATATCCAAATCATAGCAGTGACAATCTTCCTTCACAATTGGAATACTAGAAGAACAGATGGAAGAAGGGTATCTTCCAACAACCCATGTTCGAGGGAGAGCCGAGGGGAATTTCTCTTTGAAGTCTTTTGTTGTAACAAGACTTATAGGAATGATGGAATCCACCGTTGGAGGAGCGGCATCCCCAACTTTGTTCTTTCCCTTTGAAGAGCTAACGTTCTTTGAAGAAGAAGCCATTTGGATGAAAGAAAAGCTTTTTAGTTTGAAGGGAGTTAAAGAAAGGTTTATTAATAGCAAGAAAGGTTTTAGGAAACTTGGAAAATTATGGAGTATAAGGGGAGAAGGTTGATGCGTATAAGTAAAAGTTTTGGCATCTAAATTCATGGCCATGATTATCTCGATAATTGATAAAAGTTGTGTTGAATCGTGAGATGACGCGTGTTCGAGGCATTAAATGCGGAGAGACGTGCGTCCAATCAACCGCCAGAAGCCTTCTGACAGGATCATAGTATTTCCCGCCAAAAGAGTATCTCTACCAACTTCCTAGCGACACAAATTTATATCACCGGAAAGCAGGGACACTATCTGTATAGGGTAAAATATGGTATGCTATGTGGCCGCCCAAAAGAGGGACACGTGGAAGCTAAGATGGGGGATAGTAAAAATCGAAGGCAACGGTCTCGTCTGTCACCGGAAAGAATAACGCTCATAAGGATGCAATAAATACTCTTCGCTCGGTAACATTTAGTGATGAATATTCCACAATATTAAGTATGTTGTCCGTTACAAGGAATTTAGAATTTATGCTCGCCGTTACATCTTCATCAATGAACCTCATAATGACATTAAAGAAGGGCACGATCCTAGGACATCCTTTCCTTGACGTAGCTATAAATAGTGAGCTCTGTTGTCATTGTAAGAATACAAATTTTCCGGCAAACTAATACTACAATCTACTCAAAGCTCTAATCAAGTTTATCGTCTTATCTTTTGTTCTTTCTCTTATTACTATTGCGCCCGGAGGCTTCACTACCAGGGTTTTTATTTTTGTCATTTCATCTTCCTATCAAGGCTAAGTGTTATATATTTCTTCAATTATCTTGTTATTTCAGGATCGAATTAATTCACTTGTCTAGAAATCACGTATAGGTTTAACTGTACCGTTTTACGGGTAAACAATACACCTACGTAATGATGTCAGTACAGTAATGGTGTCAGAATCGAGTTGCTACGTATAAACTAATACTACAATTTACTCAAAGTTCTAATCAATTTTATCTTATTTTTTGTTCTTGTTCTTATTACTATTGCACCCGGAGGCTTCACTACTAGAGTCTTTATTTCTGTCATTTTGTCGTCCTATCAAGGCTAATTATTATATATTTCTTTAATTATCTTGTTATTTCAGGATCGAATTAATTCACTTGTCTAGATACCACCTATAAATTCAACGGTACCGTTTTACGGGTAAACAATTGGTACAGTGTATTTCCTCTAACTCTTTTAAATATATATCAAGCATACATGTTTCATTTCTTATTTTCACTCCTATATGGTTGATCTCATACTTCTTGCTGAATATTAGTAGTTACTGACTTACTGCTAGATGTGGCAACAACCATCCAATGTCTACCACAATTTACTTTCATTTGCCAAGATAGATTACTGCTATATTGGTAAATGTTTACACATGAAATTATGACAATGTTTCTCCGCAAGGTGAAGCTGAAAAACAAAAGAACCAACAACTTTAAATCTAGTGGGCGTTTGGACATAAGAATTGGGAAATTCCCAAAAAATTGTGAATTTCTTTTTTCAAGTGAAAATGATATTTAAAAATTAGAATTGTGTTTGGACATGAATACAATTTTGGAGTTATTTTTGAATTTATTTTAAAAAATAGTTTTTTAGAGTTTTTCAAATTTCGAAATAATTACAAAATTCATCTTCAAGCGAAACTTGAAAATTTCATGGCTAAATACTGATTCCGAAAAGGCAGAATACATAACTGGACACTTAAACTTGGTATTTTTTGTCACTTGGACACCTAAACATAGAGTTTTTCCTGTCATGCCCTTCAACTAAAACACATTTGTGCCAATTAGACACTTTGTAATGACATGATTGAGTGTGTGGAGATCGAAGGACGCGTGAACATGAGAAAAAGGTTGTTGATTATTATTATATTATTATTATACTCTAATATATTATTTCAATTAAAGCTAACTTTTATCCTACGTTCTATTTCTCTTCTTCTTCCCGTGAACCCATCATTTTTCCTCTTAATTGTTTTTTAAAAGAGAGTTTAGTGTACATGGATTTGACTATTCTCATTTGGTATGCTTGTTCTCTTTACACGGCACTTGTAAGCTACACCAACTTAGACAAGGAATAGAGAGAATATCGTGATATTTAAGTGAAATCGAAATAAGAAGAAGTGAGATGAAGTTGAACGGAGGAAATTTCGGCGGGCTTTTTAAGGCACTAAGTCGCCAGAGCCGACGGTCAGGTTTTCCATTTTCTGAAAATGAGTTTCAGATTGTTTTGGGGGTTAATTCTATAAGGTGGAATATTTTAAGGTGTTAGAGGCAATTGTAGTACACACGTTTAATTTTAATAAAACTTTTTCTCAGATGGTTAGGAACAACTCTATATTTAAGTGTCCAAGTGACAAAAAAGACCAAGTTTAAGAATCCAGTTATGTATTCTGCCTTTCGAAAAAAATGGAAGTGTTCCGAAAAAAGTGAAATTATGCTTATACCCAAACGGCCCCTAATAGAAAAGACTTTAAAAATCAGGTTCCTAAACAAATGGCGGTAATTGGTGAAGCCTACTCTGTTTACTAACTTATGGCTTCTTGCCTTTCGTATGCTGAAGGTCACTTTAGGAGAGAGATAATGAATTAGTTTGCAGTGGAGTTAGTTTTCACTTTTACTGAATTTGATGATTGATAAAATGATATAGTAAAAAATATTCTCGCTTAATTATCGCAATTTAATTGCACATTTAGTAACAAATTGAGGGTAAAAAAGAAATCTAGCTTCAGCTGTTATTTTGCAGTTTACAACAACAATAACATACCCAATGTAATCCTACAAGTAGGATATGGAGAGAGTAGTATATACATATACCTTATCCCCACCTTATGAAAATAAAAAAGTTATTTCCGAAGACCTTCAGCTCAAGGAAAAATGAAAAAAGGAGACAAAATCAACAAGCAGTAACAACAACATGATAATAAGAAACAACAGGAAATAATAGAAATCCAAGAATAAAAGAGTACAGTTAATACTACTACATAATGGTAAGACATAGAAATACGCTCGGCCACCCACTAACCTTCTACCCTAATCTCGACCTTTGCACTCTCCTATCATGAGTCATGTCCTCGGAAAGGTGAAGTTGCGTCATATCCTGCCTAATCACCTTTCCCTAATACTTCTTAGACCTACCTCTACCTCTCTTTAGACTCATCAAGGCAAACCTCTCACACTTCCTTACCGGGATATCTGCACCCCTCCTTTTCACATGTCCGAACCATATCAACCTCGTTTCTCACATCTTATCTTCCACGGGTGCCACTCCCACCATGTTCTGGATAACTTAATTCCTAATCTTATTGTTGGCCCAAGAAAAAGAATAGTTTTGAAGATTGACAAAGGAACTCGGAAATGAACCTGGTCCATCACTGGTAGACATAGACACAGGCAGAGTCAAGAAACGTGAGATGCACATATATGAGATAAACGTATTATGGCAGAATGGATATCTCCTGATCGAAAAGATTGCAAAAGCGATAAGGAGAAGGACTCCCTACTCAAAGAGAACATTATCCAAGATAAGAAGGGATTTAGGAGTTGAGATTGACTCGAACTCTTCAACCAAGGAAGAATAGCATTAGAACTCTAGTTAATTTTTTATCTACTAACCCTATATATTGAAGGATATTCTCATTGTACAGGTACACACAAAAGTAGAAGTTAAACGTGAATTGAGAGCAAAATAACAAAGCAATTTTGCAAGCAGTTCGTGTGAGATTTGAGTGTGCAAACCTGAAACTACTTGAACCAGCTAGAAGAACTAGTTCTAAGTGTCTGTATTTTAGTCTAGTTCATTTGTAGTAGGTGGTTTTATATTGTATCCTTCAGCTTTATCTAGACGCATTTGTAATAGGTACTTTTTATTTTCAAGTTAGAGTTAACTTGAAGTTGTCGAAAACAGTTAGAGGCTGGTTTGCCACAAGGGATTAAAGGTAGTCCTAGGTCTACAAAAGAGTTTTTGTAAATGCAGTTTGGGCTCACTGATTTAGTAAAGAGTTTTGGGAAAATCCTACTGGGAAGTAGGTCGTGGTTTTTTCACGTTTTGAGCCAGGTATTTTCCACGTAAAAATCCTTGTGTTCTTTAATTTTTGTACTTATTATTCCGCAATAGTAGTAGTAGGAACACATAGAAGAACCAGGTCCTTCTATAATCTGTGCAAGCAAAAAATTGGACACCACACAAATCATCCCCCCCCCCCCCCCCCCCCCCCCCCCCCCCCCCTTGTGTGATATTGAAGTATAAAACATCAATTGGTATCAGAGCGGATTATCCTTGAAGAGACTAACACCTTAGGAGAAGATCAAGATGAGTACCCCACCTGGGAACTAGGAAGGACAATCAACTGCTAGGTCACCACTCTTCAATGGCCAATACTACTCCTGGTGGAAGAACAGAATGAGAGACCACATAATTTGAGAAGATTACGAGCTATGGGACATTATTACTGATGGTCCTTTGGTTACCATGAAGAAGAATGTTGAATAAGTAGATGTCCCAAAGACAAGAGCTGACTGCACTGCTGAGGACTTGAGAAAGTAGGAGAATAATGCTAAGGCCAAGAAATGGCTTGTGTGGGGACTTGGTCCAGACGAGTACAACAGAATTCAAAGTTGTACTACTGCTAAGGAAATTTGGGACACTTTGCAAGTGGATCATGAGGGAACACCTCAAGTGAAGTGTTCCATAGGTACTCTACTATATTCTCAATATGAGAATTTTACTATGATAGAAGGAGAAACTATCCAAGAGATCTATACAAGGTTCACCACACTGACAAATAAACTTAAGTCTCCTGGAAGGATTCTTCTTGAAGAAGACAAAGTTGAGAAGATTCTAACAATGGTTCTGCCAATTTCTTGGGAAAGCAAAATCACTGCAATTCAGGAATCGAAGAACATTGTAACTCTTAAGCTGGATGAGCTGATTGGAAATCTCACTGCCTATGAATTTAGAAGAAAAACCATGAAAAAGGATGTGCCCAAGAAGGAAAGGATCCTGGCACTCAGAATCACTGAAGGTGTTGATCTAGAGGAAGATGAAATGGCTATGATCACCAAGGACTTCAAGAAATACCTAATGAGAGGAAAGGGTTCTTCAAGAGGTAGAAATTACAACAAGACAAGGGTTCCTGAAAAAATGACCAATGAGGGTTGCTACAACTGTGGGAATATTGATCATCACATTAAGAACTTCCCTAAATAGGAAATTGAATGGAAGA
Source organism: Nicotiana undulata (assembly GCA_005239495.1). Classification (NCBI taxonomy): domain Eukaryota; kingdom Viridiplantae; phylum Streptophyta; class Magnoliopsida; order Solanales; family Solanaceae; genus Nicotiana; species Nicotiana undulata. The sequence continues at coordinate 110,059 of ML250587.1, forward strand.
AGGAAAGATCTGAACGAAGGAACGTGAAGAAGGAACATGTTCATCCCAAGAATAAGAAGGATCAACAAAGGCTATGGTTTCTGCTTGGGGAGAAAGTTTAGATGAGGAATCAGATGATGAAGATGGAGATGAACAAGCACTTATGAAAATTGGAGAATCAGATGAAGAATCTTATGAGGAATCTGAGGTAAGTCTAATTCATCTCAAAGAAAAGATTAAGTTTTTGTCTAAAGAAAAACTCTCTGAATTATTGATAGATTTCATTGATGAATCTGAGGATATAAATAATGAAAAGGAACAACTGTCTAAGGAATGTGTGATGTTAAACGCAAAGTATAAGAACCTGAAACGCAGAGTTAGGGAGACTGTAAGTGAGAATACTGCTCTAAAGAAACAAGTTCATGCATTTGAAGAAAATGTCCTAGAACAAAAATCCGAAAACCTAAAATTGAAATTAGGAACAAGTAAAAAGACAATTGATTGCACACAACTCACTCTAGAAGAAAATGTAGGTGAACTAAAAGATGAGTTGTATAAGAAGGATGAGCAGGTAAGAGTATCGAATGAGGATCTAGGCAAGGTCAAGCATGAACTAGACATAACTAGTAAATGGAACAGGTCCTCCGATGTTCTGTCATGGCTACAGGAACATCATAGTAGCAATATAAGAGGACTTGTCTTTGGGAATCAGCTACCTAAGTGGGATCCTAAAACCAAGTACCTCACTCTTTCTGAGAACAAGATTTAAACTCACTGCAGTAAAACTAGTCCCTATAAAAGTGAATGTAGTGAAAAGGAAAGATCCATTCAAAAGAACAAAAAATTTGTTTAAGGGAAGAATTGGCTACCAAGTTGTGCTAAAAGTAATTTAATCCATCCCTTTGCCTATAGAAAGGGACCCAAACTAGTTTGGGATCCTAAGACTAACCCCTGATTTCCTTTTGCAGGTTCAAGTGAAGGGGAGCAGCCAAATATGGTACATGGATACTGGCTGCTCAAAGCACATGACAGGAAGCAAGGACCAGTTTCTTTCACTTGAGGACCTCAAAAGGAGGAAATGTCTCCTTTGAAAATAGAAAAAGTGAAATCATTGGGGTTGGTAAGGTAGGTAAGAATGACTCTCATTCCATTGAGAATGTCTACATGATAAACGGCCTGAAATATAGTCTAATAAGTGCATCACAATTTTGTGATAGAGGTAACTTGGTAGCATTTACCTCTACAAAATGTTTCGTGGTTAATCTTATCACTGACAAGATTATTTTGCAGGGAAAAAGAGTGAACAATATATATATATTTTAGATCTGTCCACACTATCAGAAAATGAACTAACTTGCTTAAGTGTGATGGATAGTGATCCCCTCCTTTGGCATAAAAGACTTGGACATGCAAGTCTGAGTCAACTCAACAAATTAGTCTCCAAGGACTTGGTGAAAGGACTGCCTAACATCAAGTTCAAGGAAGACAAAATTTGTGAGGCTTGTGCAAGGGGGGAGCAGGTAAGATCCTCTTTTAAATGCAAGAAAGTTGTAAGTACCACCAGAACGATGGAACTGGTTCATATGGACCTTTGTGGTCCAATGAGAACATTAAGCAGAGGTGGTAAAATATATGTGATGGTGCTTGTTGATGATTACTCTATGTTTACCTGGACATTGTTTTTAACATCTAAAGATGAAGCATTTTACATGTTCACTTCTTTTGTTAGAAAAGCTCAGAAACAACTAGGAAATCAACTTGCATCAATTAGGTTTGATCATGGCACTTAATTTGAAAATGATAAATTTGCTAAATTTTGTGATGAGCATGGCATAGATCATAATTTTTCTACTCCTAGAACTCCACAATAAAATGGAGTAGTTGAAAGAAAGAATAGGACACTTGAAGATATGGCTAGGACTATGCTTCTTTCTAGTAAACTGCCTTATAGCTTCTGAGCAGAAGCTGTAAATACTGCATGCTATATCATAAATAGGTGAATTAAAAGACCTCTTGTAGATAAGACTCCCTACGAGTTACTTAATGGGAGAAAACCAAATATATCGCATCTTAAGGCATTTGGATGCAAGTTCTTTGTGTACAACAATGGTAAAAACTCCCCATGTAAGTTTGATCCCAGAAGTGATGAGGGTGTATATTGGGATATTCCTCACATAGTAAATCCTATAAAGTGTATAACAAAAGAACTATGTGTGTTGAAGAAAGTGTCCATGTTATTTTTGATGAAACTAGTATCCTTCTAAGAGACAGGAACATGATGATGAAGCAATTGGGTTGGTGAGAAACTTAAGTGAAACCACATTCCAGACTGAAGTTGCACTTGAGAAAGGAATAGGTGATGGAACAGGTTCATCCACCCGGGGCAACATGACAGGGGGGATAGAACAAAGAGGAAATTATCCTCAAATCTCAATAGAACCTGTCCCTGAACCTATTCCACAGCAACAAAACATTGAAGGAACATCAAGGGGTAACCTGTTGGTTGTGAAACCTTACAGATATCAAAGTTCTCATCCCAATGAGAACATCATTACCGATCCAACCTATGGAATAAAAACCAGATCTTCATTAAAGAATCTTTGTGCCTTTGATTCTTTCTTATCTCTTATTGAACCTAAAAATATTGTTGAGGCTTTGCAAGATGCAGACTAGGTAAATGTAATGCAAGATGAACTCAACCAATTTGAAAAGAGTCAAGTTTGGCATCTAGTACCAAGACCCTTGGATAGATCAGTAATTTGCACTGAATGGTTCTTCAGAAACAAACTTGATGAAGATGGAACAGTTACAAGGAACAAGGCAAGATTGGTGGTTCAAGGGTATAGTCAGGAGGAAGGCATAGACTATGATGCAACTTTTGCTCCAGTTGCAAGGCTAGAATCTATAAGACTTAGCCTTCGCTGCTTACATGGAATTCACCCTTTACCAGATGGATGTCAAGAGTGTCTTCCTCAATGGCTATCTAAAAGAAGTTTTTGTCAAGCAACCTCCAGGGTTTGAAAGCAAGGAAATCCTGATCATGTGTATAAACTCGACAAAGCATTTAATGGACTCAAGCAGGCTCCAAGAGCGTGGTATGAAAGGTTATCCAAATTTCTGCTTGAGCATGACTATCAGAGAGGTAAAATTGACAATACTCTATTCTGGAAAGAAAAAGGTAAAGATCTCTTGGTAGTTCAGATATATGTTGATGACATAACCTTTGGAGCAACTACTGATAATCTAAGTAAAGAATTTGCTACACTAATGGGGAGTGAATTTGAAATGAGCATGATGGGTGAGCTTAATTTCTTTATAGGCTTACAAATTAAATAAAATTAAAATAGAACTATGATTCATCAACAGAAGTATGTAAAGGAGTTGCTTAAAAGGTTTAAAATGGATGATTCCAAAGAAATGGACACTCATATTGCAACAGCCACAAAGTTGGATATAGATGAACCTGGTTCATTTGTTGATCAGAAGTTGTATAGGGGAATGATTGGCTCATTATTGTATCCCACTGCTAGTAGAAGAGAAAACGTGTTCAGTGTAGGCCTTTGTGCAAGATTTCAGGCAAATCCAAAGGAATCCCACTTGATTGTTGTCAAAAGAATCTTGAGATACCTAAAAGACACCAGTGATCTTTGTCTTTAGTATCCAAAATGTAGTAATTTTAATCTTGTGTGATATGTTGATGCTGACTATGCAGGTTTTCTTGTGGATAGAAAGAGCACCTCAGGTATGGCACACTTTCTTGGCTTATGTCTTGTGTCTTGGGCCACCAAAAACCAAAATTATGTGGCCTTATCTACTGCTGAAATTGAGTATGTTGTTGCTGCCCCATGTTGTGCTCAATTATTATGGATTAAACAACAATTGACGGACTTTGAAATTGATGTTGGATGTATCAGCTTAAGCCATTAGGTGTAGGCGCTTTCCAAAGGTGGAATCTTCTAGTTCTTCCTATTTGACCCGAAACCGATCGATCTAGCCATGAGCAGGTTGAAGAGAGCTCTAACAGGCCTTGGAGGATCGAACCCACATATGACCCCTGCAGATTTAACTCTATCTATACCCAGAGCCACTCCCCTAGCGGTCCTGCCACCACGCCGTAGAACGGGAGCTCCCCTTATGCCTTTTGCTGCTCCACAATGCTCTCTCCAAAACAAAACTCAAGTGAGTGAAAGAAGTATCCTCATTTTCTATGATAACACTAGTGCAATTAGTATGACTAAGAATCTGGTTCATCACAAAAGAACTAAGCACATAGATGTTAGGCATCACTTTTTGAGGGATAACTATGAAAATAGGTTGATCATTGTGGAATTTTGTGCTATTGACAAGCAAATTGCTGAAATCTTTACAAAATCAATAAGTAGAGAGCACTTTGAAAGGAACATGTTAGAATTAGGGATGATTAAGATCACCTAAGGGGACCAGTTCAGAATGTACACGAAAAAAAATGAAAAATAATAATTGTTTTTGGTTAGAAAATCTGGAACTTGTGTAAATAACTGGATTAATCTTTGCTCGGTTTCATATTATAAATAGTATACTGATGTGCAATGTGTTAATATGACTTACTGGCCTCTAATGATATTTTCTCTATTTTGGCGAATTGAGACATGATCAAGAGGATTCTCAGTAAAGAACATGGTTCATCAGTGTTGGTTCATCTGAATAGCGAGGTATGTTTTCTACACTCTGCACAATTTGAAATACTAATATTTAAATCATGACCAGAGTCCTACCCAAGTCCAAAATCTTCAAAGCCTATCTAATTAAGATTGAAATAGTTCTGTTTCACAAGAATCCTCACCAAATTAAAATACCTAGATTCTATGGAGGCCTTAACCGTCTATTAAAACCTAAAATTTCAGGTTGATTAGACTTCTACTCGACTGCTAAAAGTTGTCGTTATGCATTAAATACCCCCCCCCTCCCCCTTTAAATCCCTCATCATCATCCCTGCCACTCACTCATAATTTTTTATAACCGTTAAAATCTTTTTCTTTGCCTTACAAAATTTAATTAAGCCATCCCCTCCACTACAGAACCATACTAAAAAATGATGAACCCATGTGATAATCCCGGAACACCCCATCCACCTAGCCCTTCCTCTTCTCAACTACCCCTCAACCTAGGAGAAGGCGAGTAAAAATGCTTGCTCCAAAAACTGTGGCTGGAGGTTCCATTTCAAGGAAATTAAATGCCCAGCTTCAAGCAAGCCAAGCCCAAGAATCCCAAAATTCTGGTGACTCTTTCAAGTCCGCGACTGAGGGGGAAGAAACTGGGTCTTCCTATTCTGAGCAGGTAACATATGTCCCAAATCCTTCTTCTGGGGTCATCTCTGATGTTGTTGAAAATCTAGAAAGGTTCGTTTTAGTGGGGTTTGTGGTAGATATGGAAATACCTGAGTCAAGAAGGAGAGGAGGTAAAAATAAAATAGATAAAGAAAAAGATAGAGAGGGAGTACGAAGTGATGAGAGGGGAAAAAGGAAATGAGTGGTTGATTATTCACCCACCTCTAAAGCCGTTAGAATGGCTATCTATAGAGCTGAGCCAGAAAAGGTATAAGAAAGTAGCAAGAACGCAGGGGGAAGTGGATCTGGAGAAGCCGCTGAAGGGCTAGTAAACTTGGTAAATAAGCAGTTGAACCTAGTTCATCTGTTGAGGAAACACTGGCTGATCTCTTGAAAAAGATAGGTGACAGTTACAAACCCAACAAGTATAGAACTTCTAAAGCAAAAAACCCTGGCAAAACAAGAGCCAACAAGAAAAGAAAGGTTGCTCCTTCTGAGACTTCTGAAATTCCTCTCCCAAGAGGAAGAGCTATAAGGAGCAAGTTGAAGCAAAGTGAGGAGGAGTTGCAGAAATCTTTAGAGGAGAGTAAGAAGAAAAGAGTGGAAAAAGGGAAAGAAAGGGTGGTAGAGCCTGTTGAGGCTGTTGATGTGGATGAGATGGATCTGGTTCATCAAGGTGAACAAGTTCCTGTTGAGGTAGAGGTTTAGATCCCTAAGCCCAAGAAATCCAAGACTTCCTCAAAGAAGTCTACTTTGTATCTAAGTCTGTTGCACCCTCTACTTTGGCTAAAAAGACCAGGTCTGCAGTAAAAGCCAAGCAAGTAAAGATTACCGAAGAAGAAGAAGAATGGAGAGGTGAAGAGGAGGATGAGTCTGATAGTGAAAGCACAAGCTGGCCAAGTTTGGCAAACAAATTATCTTGAAGGGGAGACTTTTGAAGGACTTGGAGGAATAAGGAATGGTCATGCTGCTTGAGAAGCTAGAGGTGCAGGGGTGGAAGGACATGGTCCGTCACTTAGATGGAAGACTGGCAAGAAATGAAATTTTTGAATTCATGGTCAGTGCTGAGGTAAAGGATAGAAGAGTCGCCAGTCTGGTGAAAAGGGTTCAAATCTCCTTTGATGCAAAAGAGCTGGGAGAAATACTTGGTAGACCCTCTTAAGGTTATGATGATTACACGATGCAGAAATGGCCAAGTTTGGACTTTCTTCCTATTGCCCTGTCCATCACTAGGAAATTCTGTGACAATGAAGAAGAAAGTGAGCCCAATGCTATTTATAAGAGTGAAATGAAGCCACCCCACAAGGTGCTGTTTGAATTCATCAACAAGTGCATGTTGCCTAAGCAGGAAAGGGGGCATATTGCCAACTTCATGGACTTGGTTTTGATGGAATGTATGGATAGTGCGAGGCAGATCAATTGACATGAGTTCATCATTCAGCTTCTAGACAGGGTTATCAACGGCTCCAAGGCCCATGCCATTCCCTATGGCTTCATTCTCACTATCTTATTGCTCATTGTAAGGTGCCACCGAGAAAGTGGGAGATGGACACAAACAAAGACCATTTCAGAATCAATACTCTTCTTGCTTGTGATTATGAGATCCTTGTCATTCCCAATGAACTTGGTTCATCTAAAAAGACACCTGTCAACAGCAAGGTCAGAGCCCTTGTGCAGGAGAGTGGGGAAAAGGATGCTAAGATAGCAAGGCTGAAGACTCGTTTGGCTGAGGTAGAATCTGAGAGAGATGCTCTCAGAACTGAGCTCACAAAGGAAAGTTAGAAGAATGATGGAATTATTCAAGACATGTTGCACCTTCTCCAAACCAAAACCCAAGCCCCCAGTTCTTCCAAGCCTTAATTTCCTAGCCCTGCTTAGAACTTTCAGTGACCCAGATTCAGGATGTTTTCTTTTTGTTGCTCATGTTTTAACTATTTTTGTTTCTTTTTGTGGATTGTGGAAGAATTATATTCTCTATCAATGAAGTTTGCTGCTTTTGTTCTTGTTCATTGTCTATATTTCTTTGATAGTTTGAATTCTTAGTTGATTATTGATGATTAATCCATGAATGCATTTGCAGTTGCCCCAGTGGCCATGAGTAATTTTTAAATATCTGGGATTCACACATCTTTTATGCAACTTTTCGATGATGCTAAAAGGGGGGAAAATAATTGTGCTCTGAACAGTGATATTTATAACCTAATGAACCTGGTTCTGTATGATAAGTGCTTAATACTCTAATATGTGTCGATGTTAGACTAAGTTGAACATGTCTAAGCTTATGGAAGCACAAAGTTTGTCATCATCAAAAAGGGGGAATTTGTTGGCCCAAGAAAAAGAATAGTTTTGAAGATTGACAAAGGAACTCGGAAATGACCCAGGTCCATCACTAGTAGACATAGACACAGGCAGAGTCAAGGCACGTGAGATGCACATGCAGGAGATAAACGTATTCTGGCAGAATAGATATCTCCTGATCGAAAAGATTGTAAAAACAATAAGGAGAAGGACTCTTTACTCAAAGAGAACATTATCCAAGATAATGAGGGATTTAGGAGTTGAGATTGAGTAGAACTCTTCCACCAAGGAAGAGTAGCATTAAAACTCTAGTTAATTATTTATCTACTAACCCTATATATTGCATGATGTTCTCATTGTATAGGTACGCACAAAAGCAGAAGTTAAATGTGAATTGAGAACAAAATAGCAAAGCAATTTTGCAAGCAGTCCGTGTGAGATTTGAGTGTGCAAACCTGAAGCTACTTGAACCAGCTAGAAGAACCAGTTACAAGTGTCTATCTTTTAGTCTAGTTCATTTGTAGTAGGTGGTTTTATATTGTACCCTTCATCTTTATCTAGAAGCATTTGTAATAGATACTCTGTGTTTTCAAGTTAGAGTTAACTTGAAGTTGTCGCAAATAGTTAGAGGCTGGTTTTCCATAAGGGATTAGAGGTAGTCCTAGGTTTACAAAAGAGTTTTTGTAAATGCAATTTTGGCTTACTGATTTAGTAAAGAGTTTTGGAAAAATCCTACTGGGAAGTAGGTCGTGGTTTTTTCACCTTATGAGCCAGGTGTTTTTCACGTAAAAATCATTGTGTTCTTTAATTTATGTACTTATTATTCCGCAACAGTAGTAGTAGGAACACATAGAAGAATCAGGTCCTTCTATAATCTGTGCACGCGAAAAATTGGGCACCACACAAATCACCAACGCTCTCGTGTGGTATTGAATTATAAAACATCATCTCTTCTGGTATGTTACATATCATCATCTTTATCTCAGTTACTTTTACCTTCTGAGCATGAGAGCTTTTAATTCGCCAACACTTTGTCCCGTATCATATAGTCTAATTACCATTTAATAAAACTTACCTTTAAGTCTAGGTGGCACAATTATTCCACAGTTTATATCCTGGAATTCATAAAACTGAGTTCACGTGCTAGATAATTAGCAAAGAAAATCTGCAATGATATGTACTGACACATAGAATAAAGTCCTTTATGTTTTGTATCAAGCAGCAGCGATTCAGATTCGTGCGAATGTACGTACATAGTACAATGAATTGTGCTCAAATTGTTAAAGAACAATACGAAATCCATATGCAATGAATAATGACCTTGGATGTCCTAAATGTTTGTGACCATTGAGGTGTATAAGATTCATGTCTTGTACGGTGCGACAGTGAAGCTATAACCAAAACTAGATAACTGAAGAAAAAAAATATGAGATGCCATTTGATTCAACCACATGAAAATATCATAGACATGTCGACAGGATGCTCGCATTTGATAACACATGTTTAATTGTTTTAACCTACTGTCAAAAATTATTCAAAGGTTCATAATTTTATATTACTTTCCTTACCATCACGGGCAGAGTTATATGGTCTACATTAAAGGCGTATCGATTAAATTTCTCTAATTCGTTAGAAAATTATACTGCACATATGAGTTACCATTTTTAATGTGCTATATATATAAATTGTTTAATTCCTTTTACATAAGAGAAGTTTTAGGGAAATATGACTTGAAAAGTATTTTAGATAGCAAGTTTGCCCAAGGGTAACAAGATTACGTACTTCATTCACTCTTAAGAGATAGATTGGTTTAAGATTTACTCCCTCCGACTGAAATTATGTATCGTGGATATTAAATATTTGTCTCAAATTATTTGTTAATTTTGAAGTTTAAGAGTAAATTAATTATTTTTTTCATTTCTACCCTTAATATTACTTGTTCTTGAAGACTACAAATACCTTAATTATAAGTAAATATTAAATGAAAAAAAGATTATATTTTAAGTCATAAATAAGGGTAAAATAGTTAAATATCTTTCTATTTAATATTTTTTAAAGAGCATGTAAAATGTTTATGCTTTCCTGAGCCGAACGTCTATTGGAAACAGTCTTTCTAACCTCACAGGATAAAGGCAAGGCATGCGTACAGACTACTCTTCTCAGACATCACAGCATGGGATAATACCGAGTATGTTATTATTGTTGTTAAACATATAAAAAAGAAATACGATAAATAATTTGGGACGGAAGAAGTATCAGACAAATGTGATAGTAGATAAGAAAGATTGCAGTTTCATATTGTCCCTTGCTTTGAGACAAGGGTGGTTGTGGAAATTTATTGCCCACGGAATATGAATAGTCTTCTGGGCTACACCGGCCAAGGTAGTAAGTAAATTAATGACCTAAAAGAGAACCCTTCTTACTTTGAAGGAATTAAATAAGTTGGAAACAAATAAGTGAATTTGATATGTAAAAGCTATATTGTCTACTTGACACATCTACATACTTTATTACCACATGCAGCCATGCTAAAATATAGAAAGAGATAAAAGGTGTGTTTGGTACAAAAGAAAATATTTTCTTAGAATATAAGTGATTTATTTATTTTATTTTTTGGTATTTGGTTAGATAATAAAAATTTCTTTTAAGAAAATATATAGTTTAGATAAATATTATGAGAGACGAAATGCGGCGGGAGAGGGTGATAGATAGGGGTCTAGGGGCCGAGATGGCAATAGCGAGAGTAGGGTGCGTGCGGGAGTGGGATGGTGGGTGTTGGCGGTGGGGGTAGGGTTGGGTGTGGTGTTGGTGGGAGTGGAAGGTGGGAAGGTTGAAAAAGAATTTATTTGATCCAATGTGTGTTTACCTTTGCGGATGGAGTACATATATTACAAGTTCAACCGATTTGAACACCGATTTGAACCCAAATTGATAAAACGATCAAAATTGTCAGAAGTGGGATTTGAACCCACGCCCTCTTACGAGGACCAGAACTTGAGTCTGGCGCCTTAGACCACTCGGCCATCCTGACTTTTTGTTAACATTGCCCTTACACTAAATAACATAATTTGTGGCATTTGGACAAATGACCGTGTACTTCTTCGACTTGACTGGACTAATATTTTACATAGTCAAGTTAACAAAAAGGATTATATACCCTCTCGATTTACTCAGAACAAGTAAGTAAATGATCGTATATATAACCTATAGGAATCAGAGACAAATTGGTAGTTGAAGTACGTTGAACTGGTTCATCAGTTTTCTTCTAAATGATCAACTAGCAGAGAAATTGATATTCAATAAATTAATTGCATCTTGCAGAGACAAGTATATAAGTTGTAATCCGTTCTTTAACTTGGTTTTCTTGCAATGACATATGCAACATTAGGATATTGTAGGTTTTGTGTTGAGAAAGCGAGTTCTAAAATGTACATCTAACTCTATTTGTACACTTCTTTAATTTTTGCACATATATATTGGAGTCGAGCCTGAAGTATAGGGTTCTGTCAAGTTATGTGGGGGGATTGTTGGGTTTTTATCTAATTAGATAAGAGGTGTGAATAAGAAATGGAAGGAAAATAATTGGACGGAAACGAAAAGTTTGAAGTTGTTCCTTTACTGATGCACTTTATTCCTCATCAGGAAATAAAAAATCGTTGTGCTTATATAGAGAAGCACATCTTCTAGCTCTTAGAGAGTTAAGAAGAAGTGGTGCCTCGTGTCATTGTTGCTCGCTCGGCTTCGGCTTCGGTCAATTGATAAATTTATTTCCCATTTTCTGATATATAATTTATTTTCTAATATTTTTTTGCAGGAATTTTAATTTAAAATTCACAGTTCCCAACGGTCGTTTTGAGTTTAAAATTCACGACCAAACTTCTGCCGAAATGGTACCTCATATGAAAGGTACCTTCGCACCTATTCAACCCCAGCTGTTTGGCTATAAATTCAGAGGTTTTGCCTCATTTTTCAGCACCGTAAAATTGCATACTCTCCCCTCTTTCTTTTGCATTCCTACCCTGTTTTCCAAAGCAAAACGTAAGCATAAATGTGGTTTACTGCCGTTTGTTGAGTTTCAAGAAGTTCCGTAATTTTCATAGCCGGTATTACAGAATAGTTGTTGCGTTCTATCCTTGGATGAATTAATCCAATAACCTTGGGCGACAATGACGGGATTAAATTCCTTAAGGAAATGCAATTTATTGTTGGGCTCAGAACTTTTTTTTTCTTTCTACTTTTTTTTTTTTTACGTAAATTATTTTCGAACACAGGTTTATAACAAGCTTAAGGAATTAAAAGTTTAGATTCTGTGTACATCTTACTTTCTACTTTGGGAGACTAAAATCCTAGCGATTTTCTACTCCCGTTTTGGAGATTAAATTCTTCGAATTTTCTACTCCAGTTTGAGATTAAAGTCTTTTTGACTTTTTACTCAATCTGAGATTAAAATCCTTGTGATTTTTACTCGGTTGTTTGTATTCGTTTTGAAGATATAAAAACTTCACCGACTTACTAATTTTGGTTGTGTCAATTTCTTTTACAGAAAATGACAACCTACTGCTGCAATGGTTATTGCGTCTTCAAGTCGCATAACTCCTGCACCGGCGATGTCACCGGCAGAAAAGCCTGAAAAGTTTTTCGGCGTTGACTTTAGGCGTTGGTAGTAGAAAATGTTATTGTACTTGACCACACTCAGTTTACAGTGCTTTAACAGCAAAGATGTTCTAGTCCTGGGAGAAAAAACTCTTGAAAAATGAGCGATTTATGGCCACGGAGGCATAGGAACATTCTGACTTCTTATGCAAAAATTATATTTTAAGTTGCAGGTGGAAGACGACTGGTATAATGTTTGTAGCGTCATGAAAATATCACAAAAGTTATGGAATGCTCTTGAAAAGAAGTACACGACTGAAGATGCTGGACTTAAGAAGTTTATGACCACCAAATTTCTGGATTTCAAAATTATTGACGGCAAATCTGTCATAACACAAGTCCAAGAACTGCAAGTGATTGTTCATGACCTCCTTGTTGAAGGTAAATATTGAGTCAATTTTTTTATTCAAGATATTAATTATTTTACGAATTATAAATTTATGATTGAATGTATGGTCATAAATGAAGTGTTTCAAGTTGCAGTATTTATTGAAAAGCTGCTTCCGCAGTGGAAGGACTTTAAGAATTACTTGAATAAGGCAAGGAGATGACGCTTGAAGACCTTATTGATTACGGATTGAAGATGATAACAAGGCTGCTGAGAAGAAGTCTCGTGGTAACTCCACAATAATGGGAGAAAATATTGTTGAGAAAGCGTCTACAAGCAACAGAAAGAGAAAGAAGTCGTCTAGTCCAATGAATTACAATAACAAGTTCAAAGTTAATTGTCACAACTGTGAAAAAGTTGGACATAAGGTTGTGGACTGCCATGCACAGAAGAAGGACAAAAAGAAGAGTCAAGCAAACATGGTTGAAAAGAATGATGAAATTGAGGACTTACGTGACATGCTATCTGAATGCAGCTTGGTATGAAATCCCAAGGAGTGGTGGATTGATTCTTGAGCCACTCGCTATGTTTGTGCTAACAAAGAGTTATTTGCCTCTTATATTCCCGCAGAGCCCGACAAGACTATCTCTATGGAAAACTCCTCAACATCAAAAATTGAAGGAGTTGGAAAGATATCTTTGAAGATGACTTCGGGGAATGTTTTGACTCTAAACAATGTTCCTGAAATTCGCAAGAATTTGATCTCTACTGGACTTCTTATCAAGAATGGATTTAAGTGTGTGTTTATTTCTAAAAAAGTTATAATAAGTAAGAATGATGTATATGTAGGAAAATGTTACCTAACTGGGGGATTTTTCAAGTTGAATGTAATAGCTATTGATATCAATAAAGTTCAAGCTTCTTCTTACTTACTTGGGTCAAATAATTTATGGCAAGCACATGTCACGACCCGAAATTTCCATCTTCGAGGCCGTGATGGCGCCTAACATTTCATTTGCTGGGCAAACCAACGTTAGAGGATCTTTAGGCCAATTTTAATCAACTTCAATAAGTAAAAACAATTAAGTCGGGATGGAGCTAAAACTGGTGCGGAATAACATAAGAAACCGATAATATCTAATTACAACCCGGATATGGAGTCACAATTCATGAGCTTCTAGAGTCTCCACAAACAGGATTTGAAATAAATACAACTGTCTTGAACAAAAAGAACAATAAAATAGGGGAAATGGAAGGGGACTTTAAGGTCTGCGGACGCCAGCAGATCTACCTCGAGTCTCCCAATCAAATCTGAGCTCAAACGCCTCACGGACAGTTGGGACCAGTACCAAAATCTGCACAAGAACTGTAGAGTGTAGTATGAGTTCAACCGACCTAATGTACTTCGCATGTGTTGAGCCTAACCTCGACGAGGTAGTGAAGAGGCTATGGCAAGACACCCACGTAAAACAAACCTGTGCAGATAGCAATATACGTACAACACAACAACAAATAAAAGCTAAACATATGATTTTGGGAGGGGACACGCGAAATGGGGTGCAAGATACAATAAATACCAATGGGAATGATAACAAGAAATAGTCAATAAGTCTTTAACCAGCAAAACGAATAAACATAGTAAACAAAACTACACGACATCACCCTTCGTGCTTTTACTCGCAACCTCAGTATGAAACAATAATATCGGCACGACAACCCTTCGTGCTTTTACTCTCAACCTCACTATGAAATAATATTAACGGCTCGGCATCACCCTTCGTGCATTAACACTCTCATATGGAATAACATCACCCTTTATGTATTAACACTCTCTCTTACCATATAACAGCGAACATAAACAAAAGGGAGACAGAAATAGCAAGAATAGACCTCACATCAACAAAGTTTCCACAATATCAACCTCAACTTCGGAAAAACAATACTCAATAATCACAAATAACTCATAAATGCGAAAAAAGCGATCAATTTAGTAACCAACTAGTCTAAGCATGGATATCATGAGTCATGTCCTCGGCAAGGTGAAGCTGCATCGTATCCTGCCTAATCCCTCTCCCCAATACTTCTTAGACCTGCCTCTACCTCTTTTTAGACTCATCAACGCAAACCTCTCACACTTCCTTACCGGGGTATCAGCGCCCCTCCTCTTCACATGCCCGAACCATCTCAGTCTCGCTTCTCGCATCTTATCTTCCACGGGTGTCACTCCTACCATGTCCTGGATAATTTAATTCCTAATCTTTTCTCTTCTGGTATGCAACATATCCATCATTTTTATCTCGGGTACTTTTATCTTCTGGGCATGAAAGCTTTTAACTGGTCAACACTTTATCACATATCGCATAGTCAGTCTAACTACCACTTTATAAATCTTACCTTTTAAGTCTAGGTACCGAAAGTTCTCTTGCTAGATAATTAGCAATGATATGTACTGACAAATGGAATAAAGTCCTTTATGTTTTGCATCAAGCAGCAGCGATTCAGATTCGCGCGAATGTACGTACATAGTACAATGAATTATGCTCAGATTGTTAAAGAACAATACTAAATCCATATATGCAATGAATAATGACTTTGGATGTCCTAAATGTTTGTGACCATTGGGGTGTATAAGATTCATGTCTTGTACGGTGCGACAGAGAAGCTATAACAAAAACTAGAAAACAAAAAAAATATGAGTTGCCTTTTGATTCAACCACATGAAAATAACATAGACATGTCGACAGGATGCTCGTATTTGATAAAACATGTTCAATTGTTTTAGTTTACTGTCAAAAATTATTCAAAGGTTCATAATTTTATATCGCTTTCCTTACCATCACGGGCAGTTACATGGTCTAAATTAAAGGCGTTTCGATTAAATTCCTCTTCTATTTAAAATTATAATGTGCATATGATAAGTAACCTTTTTCAATGTGCTATATATATAAATTGTTTAATTCCTTTTACATAAGAGAAGTTTTAGGGAAATATGACTTGAAAAGTATTTTAGATAGCAAGTTTGCCCAAGGGTAACAAGATTACGTACTTCATTCACTCTTAAGAGATAGAATGGTCTTAGAATTTACTCCTTCTGCATCAAATTATTTGTAGTAATTTTTAAATATAGTTGTCTCAAATTATTTGTTATTTTTGAAGTTTAAGAGTAAATTAATTTTTTTTCTTTCTATTATGTACCCTTAATATTACTTGTTCTTGAAGGCTACAAATACCTTAATTATAAATAAGTATTAAATGAAGAAAGAATATATTTTAAGCCATAAATAAGGATAAAATAATTAAAAATCTTTTTATTTAATATTTTTTTAAGGAGTATATAAAAAGAGAAACAACGAAAGAAATATCAGACAAATGTACTCCCTCCGGTCCATAATAAGTGATTTTTAGTCGGACTAAGAAATTCACTTTTTAATATTACTTAGTAGTGAAAGTGATTATATTAACCTTTACTATCTCTTCACATAAACACCACTAACACATACTCCAACACTATTTACTCTAAGGGTAATGTAGGAAAAAAATTAGTTCATTCCTGAAATCTGAAAAATTCACTTATTTTTTACCACAAAAAAAGTTAAAAAATCACTTATTATGAATCGAAACTAGTACATAAGAAAGATTTCAGTTTCATATTGTTCCTTGCTTTGAGACAACGGGTGGTTGTGGAAATTAGCATTGCCTACGGAATATGAATAGTCTTCTGGGCTACAGCGACCAAGGTAGTAAATTAATGACCTAATAGATAACCCTTTTCACTTTGAAGGAATTGAATAAGTTTGAAATAAATGAGTGAACTTGATATGTAAAAGCTATATTGTCTCCTTGACACATCTATATATTCCCTCCGATCTAAAATAAGTGATTTTTTTGCATGTTTTTACGCAGATTAAGAAATCCACCTTTTAGCATTAATTAGCAATGAAATTGACCATATTAACCTTTAGTATCCTATATAAATACTCCTAACACATACTCCAACACTATTTACTCCAAGGGCAATGTAAGAAAAAAATAATTAAATCATTCTTGAAATCTGAAAAAATCACTTATTTTGGACCACAAGAAAAAGGCCAGAAAATTACTTATTTTGGACCGGAGGGAGTACTTTATTACCACCGGTGGCGGATGCAGCGTGGCAGCAGATGTAGCGTAATATTAATGGGCTCAAATGAACTCATAACTTTTGATGCGTGGAGTAAATTTTTATATTTAAAAATTCAGTAAAATTATAAAAATAGTAGATATGAACCCATAACTTAACAATATAATGAGTTCAATGCTAAAAACTTTAAAAGTTGAACACATAGAGTTTACATCTTGGATCTGCCTCTGAATTTACCACATGCAGCTATGCTAAAATATAGCAAGAGGCAGGGTCTGTTTGGTATGAAATAAAATATTTTCTTAAAATATAAGTGATTTTATTACTTATTTTTTGGTGTTTGATTAGATAATATTTTTTTTAAGAAAATATATAATTTAGGCAAACACAATGAGAGACGAAATGGGTAAGGGCGGAAAAGGGTGGTAGGCAGGGTTCTAGGGGCCGAGATGGCAATGGCGAGAGTAGGGTGCGGGTGGGAGTGGGATGGTGGGTGTTGGCGGCGGGGGTGGTTGAAAAAGAATTTTGGAAAATATTTTTCCTTATTTTAGTGAGAGACTGGAGGTATGGAGGCAGGTCCTGGAGTCTAAAGGTTTCAAGTAGAGTAGGACCAAGACGGAATATTTGAAGTGCAAGTTCAACGATGTGTCGGGGGAAGCGGACGGGGAGGTGTGTCACGACCCAAATTCCCAACCTCAGGGATCGTGATGGCGCCTAACACCACACTTGGTAG
>ML250589.1:9424-29847 GCA_005239495.1 Nicotiana undulata
GATGAATCTTTCTCCTAAGATAGAAGACCTAGTCTGATGAACTTTCTCCTAGGACAAAATCTTAGTCTGATGAATCTTTCTCCTAAGATGATAATTAAAAAAAGGCCTAGTCTGATGAATTTTCACCTAGGATCGAAATATTAGTCCGATGAATCTTTCTCCTAAGATAGAAGACCTAGTTTGATGAACTTTCTCCTAGGACAGAAATCTTAGTCTGATGAATCTTTCTCCTAAGATAATAATAAAAAAAAGGCCTAGTCTGATGAATTTTCTCCTAGGATCGAAATCTTAGTCCGATGAATCTCTCCCTTAAGATAGAAGACCTAGTCCGATGAACTTTCTCCTAGGATAGAAATCTTAGTCTGACGAATCTTTCTCCTAAGATACCAAAAAAAAGAGAACCTAGTCTGATGAACTTTCTCCTAGGATAGACGTCTTAGTCTGATGAATCTTTCTCCTAAGATAAGAAAACCTAGTCTGATGAATTTTCTCCTAGGATAATTTTAAAATAAAAAAAGAGAAAAAGACGTCTTGGGGTGCCAGCATAACTTGATGCCAACATAGGTCTCCACTCCTAGTTGATGCCAGCATAACCTGATGCCAACATATGGTCTCCATTCCCTAGTTAATGGTTTTCCAACATAGGGTCTCCAATCCCTAGTTGATTTTATTTTAGACATAGGGTCTCCACCCCATATTCTTCTTTTCCAACATAGGGTATCCACTCCCTAGTTGATTTTATTTTAGACGTAGGGTCTCCACTCCCTAGTCCCCTTTTCCAACATAGGGTATCCACTCCCTGGTTGATTTGATCTTAAATGCAGGGTACACCACTCCCTCATATATTTGCCAATATAGGATATTCCATTCCCTGGCCACATTTTCCCAACATAAGTTACATCAATCCTTAGTTGAGGTATCATTTTGACAATAAAGAAACACCATCTTCAAAAAAAAAAACAATCATGTTACTTTCGGGTACACTATTCCCGACCTTTTATTGCTTTCGATAATGAAGTAGTTTAGAATTATTCCTAATTAATACTAGGGCAGAAAATTTTCGTTTGTTTGTTTTGTTTTGGTGTCTGAGCAGATTTTACCTCGAGGCACAAGGTTCGAGATGACCAAAAAGAAGAAGTCTCAATCCAAAAAAAAAAAGATAAAAAAAGAAGAGAGAAGTGAATCCAAAATGCAGAAGCAGAGGCAAGACATGACTGAAGTCACGAGCACTTCATGTCCCGTTGTGATCCGTAAAGCTGAAAAAGAACAAACTAGCACCTGCAGCTAAAAAGCATCAAGGTTCAAATCGAAAGTCGACATGAAGCACCATTCAAGACTCAAGATCAAGCTTCAGAAGACTCATAGATAGGAATCTTGTAACTCATAGCTGATAGGGCTTAGCTAGTCTTTCAATTTTGATTTTGATATAATAACGGGGCCGCGGACCGGAGCCTCGACGGAACCTCGCTCGACTCTCGAACCCATCACTCCATCACTCCAAAACTTCCAGAACTACACTGACCTTATTCCTTTATATCCAAGGATATGTAGGCAACCTCTGAAGAAAGGTTCGGTCTAAACTTTTTCAAAATGCTTCCAAATGGAGTACCAAACGGGCAAAAATTGCTCGTAATTGCTCACTTTATCTTTGCCCGAAAACTCTTCATGTTCTCGAGCAAAGAGGGGCAGCTGTGAGCACCCAATTTTTGCCCTGCATGAAAAATTACTCCTAAAACTAATCAAAAAATAATTTTTTATGATATTTAGGAGTTTTTCTTCATTTAGTTGCATTTCATGCATGTTTAATATTTTAAAATTATAGAAAAATCATAAAAACTGTCACATTTTTCATTTCATGCCATATTAGGTTTAATTTGCATCTTTAGGAATTAATCACTCTTTAATTAATAAATTAATGTATAAAAAGTCACAAAAATATTCATTAACATTAATCAATTAGTCTAATTAATTAGTTAAAATGCTAATTAGTCTTTTTACAAAATAAACTCAATAAGTAGTAGGGTGGCCGTTTTTGAAAGAACAATTTGGCCTTTTATTTCAAATTGACCCAATTTTAGGGCCCAAAATTTCAGGCCCAACCAAATACCCCACTTTAAAAACCCCACTTTCCTAAAACCTAGACCTAATTGGAGACCCCCCCCCCCTTCCGAAAAAACTCAAAAACGGCGCTCCATCTTCTTCTTCAACGCAAAACAGAGACCTTCCCCCTTAGAAAAAGACCATCACCAAATAAAACCAGGGCCTCCCCTTTCAGATCCGGGAGATCATCGTTCTCAAAATCAAAAGAGAGAGCACACGCACACTTCACTCAATTGAAGAAACAAAAAAAAGACTTTCAAAAATTCACAATTTCAGAAGGAAAACCAATCTGAAGACAAAAAAAAGGTTGTCTCTAACTTCCAAAACAAATCTTAAGTCGTCGTTTTTCATCCCTTTCTTCTTATTTTGTTTTCTCAATTGAAAATTCATACACAATCGTATAGCATCGTGGAAAATGGCCAGAATTTTGTGAGGTTTGGTTTCAAACAGAATGGAATTCAATTGAGGTTGAGGTCGACTTGGGTTCATCCGTATGAAGTCCATTCGTGGTTCCGTTCGCGTCTTGGTACAATTCTTGTCACCATTTTCGCTGCTGATTTTTAGATCCGGGAGATCGTCGTTCTCAAAATCAAAAGAGAGAGCACACGCACACGCACACTTCACTCAATTGAAGAAACAAAAAAAAAAGACTTTCAAAAATTCACAATTTCAAAAGGAAAACCAATCTGAAGACAAAAAAAAGGTTGTCTCTAACTTCCAAAACAAATCTTAAGTCGCCCTTTTTCATCCCTTTCTTCTTATTTTGTTTTCTCAATTGAAAATTCATACACAATCGTATAGCATCGTGAAAAATGGCCAGAATTTTGTGAGGTTTGGTTTCAAACAGAATGGAATTCAATTGAGGTTGAGGTCGACTTGGGTTCATCCGTATGAAGTCCATTCGTGGTTCCGTTCGCGTCTTGGTACAATTCTTGTCACCATTTTCGCTGCTGATTTTTAGATCCGGGAGATCGTCGTTCTCAAAATCAAAAGAGAGAGCACACGCACACGCACACTTCACTCAATTGAAGAAACAAAAAAAAAAGACTTTCAAAAATTCACAATTTCAAAAGGAAAACCAATCTGAAGACAAAAAAAAGGTTGTCTCTAACTTCCAAAACAAATCTTAAGTCGCCCTTTTTCATCCCTTTCTTCTTATTTTGTTTTCTCAATTGAAAATTCATACACAGTCGTATAGCATCGTGAAAAATGGCCAGAATTTCGTGAGGTTTGGTTTCAAACAGAATGGAATTCAATTGAGGTTGAGGTCGACTTGGGTTCATCCGTATGAAGTCCATTCGTGGTTCCGTTCGCGTCTTGGTACAATTCTTGTCACCATTTTCGCTGCTGATTTTAGCCATTGTTGTGTAAGCTTGTATGGATTGTTCTTTAAATATTGGAAAGCTTCATAAGGTCCGTTTCCTTTTTCTTTGTTTCAATGATGCTTTATTGTTGTGTTCCTATCCTATCTGTTGAAGTTGTAGTTCCTTACTTGCTTTATTTAGTATGAATTTTAATCATAATGCTATGTGTTTAGTCGGCTTCAATGATTAGTTGGTGTTTCAATTTCATGAACAGTTGGTTTGATGGTTGAAAATTTGAGATAGATGTGTATTTCTAGTCTTCTGAATCTTGAAATCATGTGTAGTAGGGTGTTGTTTCATTTCCTAAATTCTAGGTAAAATATTAGAATATATGAGAAAAAATAACCATGTCTGCTAATTGAGATTGGAAAATAAAAGGAACCCAAAGCAGAGGTTTCTCACTGTAGTTTCAGCTTTGATCGTGTTGTTGTTGCAAGTTGCTGCTATTCCTCTCTTTTTGCATCTAGCAATTGTTTAACTAATAGTATTCAAGTCGTATGAGCTCTTTTCTGGCTACCAAATTCGTATCTTATGGTAAATGAGTTCAGTTGGTGAAAATGCATACGAGTTATTTGCTAAAATGTCAAGGAACGTTACTCATCTAGAATTTCATTAAATGTTTGTGAAAGCTCCTTTTTTATGGACCCAATTAAGTTTGCTGAAAAACAAAATGTGAGATCATGGACATAAAAAAAAAGTTTGGAAAATAAAACTTGTGCCTAATTGAAAGAATGATGAGTGTGCCTTTATTATTTGATAATGTGAAATCATGAACATCGTAGCTTTCTTTAGACACGATTAATAATAAATCCTCGCGACTATGGGCACGGTTCCCGTGGCATAATAGCGATACATAAATCCAAATTCGTGTGTGCATTTCATGTGACCCGATCACAATTTCAAACAATAATAAAATAAGCATGTCGTAAATCGCGGGTGCATTTCATGTGGCGCGGTTAACGTGTACCAAAACGACAAGTGCACGACATCGTTACTTGTTCCAATAATTCCATAAATAATTAAAAGCGGTATAAAAGCAATAATGCACAAAAGGTTTTGAAACACATAATTAATTAGACAATCAGGCCAATTATTAATAGTTAAGCTACCGTGCTAGAACCACGGAACCCGGGAATTCCTAATACCTTCTCCCGGGTTAACAGAATTTCTTACCCGAATTTTTGTGTTTCGCTGACTGTAAAACGGAGTCATATCTTCCTCGATTTGGGATTTTAATAAATCGGTGACTTGGGACACCATAAATTATCCTAAGTGGTGACTCTGAAATAAATAAATAATCCTATTTTGATTATGTCACTTTAATTGGAAAAACTCCCTTATCCACCCTTACCGGGTGAAAAAGGAGGTGTGAAAGGACGCATTTGAGAAGAAATACAAAATGGAAGATGCATGCTTGAAGAAGTTTGTGGTTGCCAAGTTTCTTGACTATAAAATGATAGACAACAAAACTGTGGGAACCCAAGTTCGAAAGCTTCAACTTATTTTTCATGACCTTATTGCTGAAGGTATGGTCGTGAATGAAGCATTTCAAGTGGCTGCAATTATTGAAAGATTGCCTCCTTCGTGGAGAGATTTAAAGAACTATCTTAAGCACAAGCGCAAAGAAATGAAGTTGGAATATCTTGTGATACCTCTCAAGATTGAGAAAGACAACAAAAAAATCGAGAATAAGTCTCGTTGAAATTCAACGATTATGGAAGCTAATATCGTTGAGGAGACTGCTCCAAAAAGTAAGAAGAGGAAGAGGTCTTCTAGACAGACTAAGGAGCAAAACAAAAAGAAATTCAAGGGCAACTGCTACAATTGTGGAAGAGTTGGTCACAAAGCCCTTGATTGTCATCTCCCGAAAAAGGATAAGAAGAAGGGACAAGCCAACATAGTGGAGAAGAATGATGACATTGATGATCTTTGTGCAACGCTTTCGGAATGCAACCTAGTTGAAAATCCGAAGGAGTGGGGGATTGACTCTGGAGCCACTCGACATGTTTGTGCTGTCAAATAAGCATTTGTGACTTACTCTACTGCTGGTCCCGAAGAAGAGATTTCCATGGGAAATAATGCAACAACCAAGATAGAAGGTTATGGGAAGATATTCCTGAAGATGACTTCCAGCAAGGTGTTAACGCTCAGCAACTTTCTTCATGTTCCTACTATTATGAAGAATTTAGTTTCTACTTCTTTACTTGTGAAGAATGAATTCAAATGTGTATTTATTTCTGATAAAGTTGTTGTAAGCAAGAATAAAATGTATGTTGGAAAAGGCTACCTCATAGAGGGCCTTTTCAAATTCAATGTAATGGTTGTTGACAATATGAATAAAATTTCAGCTTCTTATTTATTGGAGTCAAATGATTTATGGCATATTCGTTTAGGACATGTCAATTATAAAACCTTGCGGAAGTTAATTAATTTAGAAGTATTGCCTAAATTCGAGTGTAATAAATTGAAATATCAAATATGTGTTGAATCTAAGTTTGTAAAACATCCTTATAAGTCTGTTGAAAGGAATTCAAATACTTTAGATTTAATTCATGCTGACATTTGCGATATGAAGTCGACACCATCTCGAGGTGGGAAAAGGTATTTTATTACTTTTATTGACGATTGCACTGAATATTGTTATGTTTATTTGCTTAATAATAAGGATGTAGCAATTGAAGAATTTAAGCAATACAAGAATGAAGCAGAGAATCAATTGAATAAAAAGATCAAAATGATTAGAAGTGATAGGGGTGGAGAATATGAATCTCCGTTTGCAGAAATATGTTCGGAATATGGAATTATCCATCAAACTACTGCACCTTACACACCTCAATCCAATGGAATTACGAAAATAAAAAATCGTACATTAAAGGAAATGATGAATTCTTTATTAATAAGTTCCGAATTACCGCAGAGTTTGTGGGGAGAAGCTATCCTTACAGCTAACTGAATACTTAACAGAGTACCCCACATCCCTTTCTTATAACTTCAAATTTTATAATGGAAAATCCAATCTATTCCATATGAGAAATGGAAAGGAAGAAAATCCAACTTGAAATATTTCAAAGTGTTGAGGTGTCTAGCAAAGGTACAAGTTTCTTTACCTAAAAGGTTAAAATCGGACCAAAAACAGTAGATTGCGCTTTCATTGGATATGCTACAAACAGTAAAGCATGTCGTTTTTTAGTTCATAAATTGGATAGTCCCGAGATTCATGTTAATACGGTAATGGAATCAGATAATGTTGAATTCTTTGAAAGCATCTATCCGTATAAAACTGAATGCGAGTCGTTAAGTCAAAGACCTAAACGACCTCGGGAAGAACCAAAGGAAAATACTCCAAGTGTAGAAGATCCAAGGCGTAGCAAACGTCAAAGAACATCTACTTCCTTTGGACCAGATTTTGTGACATTCTTGCTTGAAAATGAACCTAAAACTTTTAAAGCAGTTATGTCGTCTTCTGATTCAGCGTTTTGGAAAAAGGCAGTCAATAGTGAGATTCAATCAATTTTGGATAACCATACATGGGAATTGGTTGATCTTCCTCCTTGAAATAAGCCTTTAGGTTCAAAATGGATCTTTAAACAAAAAATGAAAGCCGATGGCACTATTGACAAATATAAGACAAGACTTATTGTCAAAGGTTATAGACAAAAAGGAAGGCCTTGATTACTTTGACACTTACTCTCCAGTAACGAGGATAACATCTATTAGGGTGTTAGTGGCACTAGCGGCCGTGTATGGTCTTGAAATACATCAAATAGATGTTAAAATAGCTTTCTTAAATGGAGAATTGGAGGAAGAGATTTACATGGAACAACCTGAGGGTTTTGTAGTTCCTGGTAAAGAAAAGAAAGTGTGCAAACTTGTTAAGTCACTTTATGGACTTAAACAAGCACCCAAACAATGGCATGCCAAATTTGACCAACCAATGGCGGCAAGTAGGTTTAAAATCAACGAGTGCGACAAATGTGTTTATATTAAAAACACTCCAGGTCATAAAGTCATTGTTTGTTTATAAGTTGATGACATGTTGATAATGAGCAAAAGTATGGCAGATACAAATGCTACAAAGCGCATGTTTGCTAGCAGATTCGACATGAAAGACTTAGGAGTTGTTGATGTGATCTTAGGAATCAGAATTCACAATACTCCACAAGGCTTAGCATTATCACAGTCTCACTACATTGAAAAGGTACTTGACAAGTTCAAGTATTTGGATTTCAAAATTGCCAAGACTCAAATTGGCGTGAGTTATGCACTTAAAAAATATGAAGGTGAAAGTGACTCACAACTGGACTATGCAAGAGTATTGGGAAGTTTGATGTATATCATTAATTGTACGCGAGCAGATATAGCATGTGCTATTAGCAAACTGAGTCGATTTACAAGTAATCCCGATCAAATACATTGGATGGCAATGAAATGAGTTTTAAGGTATCAGAAACATACCCAAAGCTATGCTTTGCATTATAACAAATATCCCTCCGTGATCGAGGGATATAGTGATACAAATTGGATTACCGGATCATCTGAAGTTAAATCCACGAGTGGATATATTTTCACAATTGAGGGTGGAGCAGTGTCTTGGAAATCATCCAAATAAACGTGCATCGCCCGTTCTACAATGGAATATGAATTCATAGCTTTAGATAAGGCCGGTAAAGAAGTTGAATGGCACCAAAATTTCTTGAAAGATATTCCGTTTTGGCCCAAACCTTTGGCACCTATTTGCATACATTGTGATAGTCAAGCGGCAATAGGCAGGACTGGGAGCGTTATGTATAACAGAAAATCTCGTCGTATACGACGGAGACACAATACCATTAGACAACTACTCTCTAGTGGTGTTATCACGACTGACTACGTAACGTCAAGAGATAACGTGTCGGATTCACTTACAAAAGGCCTATCTAGAGAGGCAGTTGAAAGATCATCAAAAGGAATCGGGTTAAGGCATAGGACAAGTTATCATGGCGGTAACTCTACCTAGAAGACTAGAGATCCCAAGAGCTAGGTTCAAAGAGATCAAGCAAAGTTATGAATGTCGGTTCAACATTGTCAAATAACTCAACACATTCTTGTAATGAAGACAAAGTTCAAAATCGAGGTAAAGCATTAAGGCTTTATATGAGTCAATATATGACCAGATAGTGTGTCGATAGGATTACACGTTTAGGAATCACC
Organism: Nicotiana undulata; assembly: GCA_005239495.1. Lineage (NCBI taxonomy): Eukaryota > Viridiplantae > Streptophyta > Magnoliopsida > Solanales > Solanaceae > Nicotiana > Nicotiana undulata. Next base: position 18,079 of record ML250589.1, read on the forward strand.
TATGTGAGTGTCAAGTGTAAGACGCTTCAAGGGGAATGAAAGTAAAGGCACATTCTCTAAGCACTCATGAAATGAGGCGGTGTTCATGGCTGAAACGAACACAACTGTGAGAATAATAGATGGTTAAGGATTTATTGTGTGACTTATGTTGTCTAGGTATACAACAAATCTCAACGGTTCAAAGATATCAAATCTACCGATTGACCGAGTATATCCAATATAAGTTCACTACGGAAAGTTCAAAGGGAAACCTACTTATCCAGATGCAACTAATTCTTGCATGTAAAACCCACATGCGTCCGTGCATTCCTTTATTTTATAGTCATTCCCCATTCATATGGAGGATTGTTGAGCTTTAAGCTTGGTCTCTTAAAGAGGGTGAATGGGAAATGGAGGAAAAATGAAATATTTCAGTTTCCCTCATTTGCAAAGGAACATTGTCCATATTGGAGGAAGAAAAGAATTTTGATGGGTATATATATAATTGCTCTTCTTCTAGCTCTTAAAGAGTAAAGAAGAAGGCAAGCCTCGCGCCATCGTTGTCCTTCGCTTGCTCGGTTCGGCTTCGGATTCGGGTTTGGTCAAAGATCGATTGATTGATAAATCTTTTTGGACAAAATTTCTTTCAATTAATTAATTAATTAACGAAAAATTCAATCCGGAATAACCCATGACCCGCGGCCTAGTCCGATCCATTTTCTTTCCCGGATTATTTTAAATCCGTTTGTTGTTTCCCGCAATTTTTCCACCCGTTCCAACAACTATGGCTGTTTTGAAAGGTTGCAAACCTTTTCAGGATTAGTGCTAAATGGTCTATAAATATGCCTTGAATCCTAGAATTTTTACTTACTAAATTTTCTGATCATCTTCTTCTTCTTCTTCTGCACAATATTTTCCAGTGTGTTTTACGGCCATTGAGTGATTCGAAGTACGCCGGAGTTTTTGGTACCAATACGTTGATGAGTTAAATTGTTCTATCCTGGGAGGATAATATTCCAACACCTCGACTACTTGAGGGGAATAATTTTCTTAAGGACACACTGTGCATTCAGTGGGCTCGATCTACTCCTATATTGTTTTTCAGAATTTATTTCGTTAAACTGGTGTTACTAACTTTCTGTTTCTGCTTATATTTTAAAAAGTTTAATGGTTTAATTGTTTATTACAACAATACAGATTGAATAACACCTTGTGATTGTGAAGATAGAGAAATTATTTCCGATAGACCATCGGCCCAAGCACAAGGCATACTACTGTACATTTTTCTTTTGGTGAACGAATGTCACAACAAAAAAATGATTTAGTATTAATTTAGGAAGACGCCCTCAATGAAATGGGAGTTTATTCTCATAGCATACTTAAGTCATGTAGCTAATAAAATATTTTAAGAATTTATTTAATTTTTTCAATGTCCCAAAAAAAAAAAAGATAACAAGAGCACCAAGAAGTCCTAAAATTCAACAATTTTAGAGGATGAAGTATAATTTTCAAAATTACATGACAGGTCCTAATACTTTTAATAAACTACACATTGGAGTACTATATTTCATTTCATATTTGCCGTCATATGTAGCAACATCAACTTGGATTCGCAGACACCCCCGCATGTAATACGTATCACTTTCCTGTCTTCTGTCTTGTTCGACCGATGTACCGATCAGAAATTTAACAGAATCAACTGTCCGAAAAAATCAAGAGACCTTGCAAATTCAATTTCAGGTTTACCTTTTAATAGAACTGTTATTTTGCTTTATACTTTGGTACTGTACAGCTTTTTGTTAAATTTACATTTTTATCATCTGGGTGTGATTAAATTAGCTAATTTTGATATGGGTTTTGTCCAAAAAGTTGATAGAGCTTAAATTTATCTGTTGATTTATAGGCTATAGATGTAGACATTAATAGTGTGTGTGTTTTGGGTGATCGGAAGATTCTTGAATTTGGGATTCTGGGGTTTAGCTAATACATGATTTTGAAAATTTCTTTCCGTTGATTTTGATCACTACAAGTTGTACATTTTCTTGGAGACCTGTATTAAATTTTATTCTATTGAGGGTGGGGATGCAATGGTAGAATTGCTCATTTGATTACTTATAGTCCATGAATTCGAGTCGTGGAAACAGTCTCCTTGCATAATTGCTTATGTGCACCCACCTTCTAGTTCACATGTGGATCAAAGATTTGAACTTTGTGGGTTCGAGTTCGAGATTCTACCACAACTCATTTGATTTATGGGTTCGAAATCAACTATTTGTACTTATATATATATACATACACGGTCCAACCCAAAGCTACTAGGTCCGGATGAATCCATAACTTTAACTATACATCTGCCTCTGCCCTTTTGCTGGGGTGGGGGGATAGGTTAAGAGGTTGTGATATTGTGTTATAGTTTATTTTCTGTCCCAATGCTCCGTTTTCTGCATAATGAAGTGGTGCTGACAGAGAGATCTCATTAGTTTGGTCTAATTGAAGTTTTCTAAAAGATGGTATGTCTGTTGACAATTAACAGTGTGATGTCTTTTCTGAATGCTCTTTTTATGAGGAAAAAGTAGTGTAAGTTTTTTTAGGTCTTTAGATTGAATCTGTAACAAAGAGTTCAGTTGTCTTTTCTGAAAGTTGAGAGGTTGAATTCGACTTTTGTGCAGATATTATCCAACTGAAGTTGATGAATGGACACTGATTCGGGTAGAGATTTAATAAGTGATTTGCCTCAAAGTATCATAGAAACCATCCTCATAAAACTTCCATTACTAGATGCCGTAAGGACAAGCGTTTTGTCAAGGAAATGGAGATACAAGTGGGCAACTATCACGGAGCTTGTTTTTAATGACACATGTCTGATTCCTTGCCATGACAAAGCAATTATCAGTTGTAATCTTGTAAATTTCATTACCCGTTGCCTATTTCTTCATGACGGACCGATTCACAAATTTGAATTGAATACTTCCTACTCACCAACTTCTCCTGATTTAGATCAATGGCTACTTTTCCTTTCGCGTAAAGATATCAAAGAGTTGAGTATTGATATAGGAGAAGATGATTGGTTTAGAGCACCTTCTTGTCTGTTCTTTTGTCCGAAGTTGACTCATTTGGTGCTTGTTCGATGTGAATTAAACCCTCCTCCAAATTTCAAAGGCTTCTTGTCTTTGAAGCACCTTAGCCTGCAGCAAGTTATCATTCCTCCACATGATATTGAAGGTCTGATCTCGAGTTGCCCTCTTCTTGAGAGCTTGACTTTGTCATATTTTGACAGTTTGGAGCTTACTATTCGAGCTCCAAATCTCAAATATTTGAATTTGGAAGGTGAATTTAAGGATATACGCCTTGAGAACACCCCACATTTGATCGGTATTTCAGTTGCTATGTATATGACTGATGATATAGCTGAGCACTTTGAACAAAGCTCAGGTTGCAATTTTGACAAGTTTCTTGGTTGTGTTCCTCGCCTTGAGAGGCTTATTGGCCATATTTACTTCACTAAAGTAAGGTTCTTTCCTGAAATTTGTGGGATCATAAAATACTTTCATGCATCTCTTTTTCCAGAAATGTTTTATTTACAGATTGAATATCTATGGTCTAACCCCTCCTTCCACCCTCTGTGTGTGGTGTGTGCGCAGTATTTGAGTATAGGTAATGAGCAAGGAAGCTTTCCCGTTATGTATCAAAATCTGAAGTTCATTGAACTGTACCAAGTTAGTTTTGAAGACATGAAAGAGTTACTTGTTGTGCTTCGCTTGATTGTGAGCTCCCCTAATCTTGAAGAGCTTCAGATATCAGTAAGTATTAGTAAAAAATGTTTGATTTCTTATTCTAAACGATATAGATTTTCACAAAACTGCTCCTGTTTATGCACCTTGTCTTTGTCAGAGTTCCTCAATCACAACTACGACTGATATTTATGATCTGGACTTTTGGGAGAAAGACTGGCCTGCTGACTGCACTTTCAGTAAACTGAAGATTGTGCAGATGTCTGATTTCTCTGGTCTGCCGCATGAAATAGCGTTTATCAAATTCTTGCTTGGACATTCGCCTGTGCTTGAACAAATGATTGTTGCTCCTACTATATATGTCACGGATAAAGTGGTGAAAATGTTGATTGATTTGTTAACTTTTCGACGGGCTTCTCCCCTAGCTACAGTCAAATTTGTTCAAGAGCCATTGTAGGTTCATGTACAAGATGTATGTTCTTTCTTCTTTGTTGCTCTCTTCCTTTCTTTTTGCCCCTATAGGAAGGAAAATTGATCTGGAAATTCTTTACCAGAAACAGTAGCATGATATATGTAGTTCACAACTTTTTACTTTATGGCTAGATGGTTTGCTTCTTTTTATTTAGTACTGTGTTTGGTCAGAAAAAATTTGTGTATTTGATGTCTAGGAACAAATCAAAGGACGGAGGATATTTTTGGCATTCTTTGTGGTGGAAGAAAATGTTTAATATATAAGGGGATTTGGTCTGCCGAGCATTACTTACATTCTTGAACTTTAGGGGTTATTTGGTTCTCAGAGAACCATACACAAATTATAGCATGGTGATTATATTGCTGTGGATAATAATTGCTGGATCATTTTTATTTGTTACTCTATTAGATGTTTAGGTGTTTAGCTTATTGATCAAAATCTGCATATATGGTATAAGCTAAAAGGTTGTAACTAAGTAAAAAAAAATCTCATAATACCTTTATCTTGTTACTTGTTAGTATCACGAATTAATTATGCATGGATTATCATACACAGATCGAGGTTGAAGTGAAACTAGGGGATATAAGATGCTCTGGAAGTTCCTTGCAATTTATCATGTGATCTAGAGTTGGAGCAAACTGACAACAACAACCTAGTATAATCCCACTAGTGGAGTCTGGGGAGGGTAGTGTGTACGCAGACCTTACCCCTATCATAGGGTAGAGAGGTTGTTTCCAATAGACCTCGGCATCCTTTCCTCCAAGAACTACTCACCTTGCTTTTGGGGTGACTCGAACTCACAACCTCTTGGTTGGAAGTGGAGGTTGCTTATCATCAGAGCAACCCCTCTTGTCATAAGTTGGAGCAAACTGCAATAACATTATTCGATGTTCTTGTAAAATCACATTGGTTGTTAAATGAAGCCATAGTTCATTGGTTGTTTCCATCAAATGAAGAGTTTTCAGTTAGAGTGGGCATTATTAGCAAAGGTCTATGATTTTTGTATCTAAACTGATCAATTAACAAGGGAACTGTATTCCATTTCTGTATATGTAAAAACAATAACATCCCATAAACATTTTCACTCAAACAGGAAGCAAAAGAAAAGAAAAATATCTCAGCCTAAATAGTCAGTTGTTCACAAATTATCGTTTACAGTCAGAATGTATTCATATTACTGTATGATCATATAAACAATAGGACAGGATATTGTGTCTTAGATGGTCTTAGTTTATCATCTTGGACCAGATAGTTCCATTGCTTGTACAAGCAATGAAGAATCATTATCAGTGAGATCAGAGTATCTTTCTGAAGAGGAAAAGTCATTGGGTCTGCTGCATCTTGTGTTGGGTTCTGCTCTTTGAGAAGCTTCCCATTTCTCTGCTAGCCCATCCCCTTCTAGCATTCTAACAACTTCTGACATTCTTGGTCTCTGACTTGGGTGATACTGAGTGCACAATAATGCTACTTGTACCATTTCCTCTACCTCAATCCTATCATAGTTGTTTTTCATGTCCTTGTCCACCAACATCTCTACCTTTTTCTCCTGCTGTATCTTTTTTACCTGCAACAACAGACAAGTCCACCCAAGATTTAAACATGGTCATTTGCACCTCTTAATACATATACGTATAGAGAATTTGTCATACTTACCCAGTCAAGCATGGCGCCTTTCTGGTTTGCTGCTTTACCAAATTCTAAAGCTCTTTGACCAGTGATCAATTCTAGCAAGAGAATACCAAAACCAAAAACGTCCGTTTTATCAGAGGACTGTCCGGTAGAAAGGTACTCGGGAGCTATATGTCCTACAGTACCCCTAACCGCGGTTGTGACATGTGAATCGTGATGATCCAAAAGCTTTGCCAATCCAAAATCACCCACAACAGCCTCACAGTAATCGTCAAGTAATATATTTGCAGCTTTCACGTCCCTGTGAATGATCTTAGGATCACACTGCTCATGCAGATATAATAAACCCCTTGCAGCTCCCAAAGCTATGCTTTTTCTTGTACTCCAATCCAACGTTGGTTTGGCTGCAACAAATCACAGCTATCAGCAAAGCATATAAGAAGAAAAAAAAAGTAAATGTTGGGTCTGAGAGACTTTTGAAGGTTCATTATCAGGGGCGGAACTAGAGTATTAGTTACGGTTCTTACAACCTGGAAGCTTTTGCTTAGAACCTATATTTATATTAGGAAATTCATTAAATATATATAAATATCTAAGTGTGAACCCAGTAACTAAATCGAGCTATTGGTTCAGTGGCAAAGTTAAGAACTCCATAAACTTCAAATCCTTCGCTCTCGGAAATAAGAAGTTCTAACCATACAATTACTGGTAGACCTATTGTGATTCCTAATACAAGAGTCAAAATAGGGACACCTCTCTATTGTCGTTGTTCTTATTCTTTTTAACTAACTGAGAAAGAATTTGCAAATTGATAAAACCTGGTGGGCGAGTTTTCCATCTCCAAGGAAAAACGCTCCAACCTCTCTATTGTTCTTATTGTTGGTTGTCTTATACTTTTTTGCAAATTTATTTACTTGTTCAAACACAGGATTCTATTGAATGCACAAATCTTTAACAGAGGAAAAGACTATCTAAAGAGCAGAAGTTGTTGGATATGTTTACCCTTGAGACGTGAAGCTACACTTCCATTAGACATGTAAGGATAGACGAGCAGCCTTTCAGTTGGTGTCATGCAAAATCCATACAACCGGAGAAGATTGCGATGAACTGCTAGGCTGATCAACGCGACTTCAGTCTGAAATTGCTGATCGCCTCCAGCTGCATTTCCATCTTTGAGCCTTTTCACAGCTACAATATTCCCATCATGGAGACGACCTTTATAAACATGTCCAAAACCACCTTTCCCTAGTATGTTCTTGCTGCTGAAGTTGTTTGTGGCAGCTTGAAGTTCCTTAAATTGGAACCTCCTTAAGTTGCCTAAGCACACTTCTTCATGATGTTGTTCTGCAATTATGAACAATTAAGAGGATCGCGGACCTAAAACTGCTTCATTTCGTTCCAGTCAAAGAGTATTTACCATTACTGTCAAAGAAAATCTGCTTATTGTGCTTTTGTCTCCACCACAGAAAGAAGCCAAACCCGGCTATTAGTAGGCAGATGCACCCTAGACTTGTCCCAAACGCGAAGGCAAACTTGTGAGTCTTTGATTTTCCAGGAGGCTGAGTATCTGAGACAGCAGCACAAGATTTACAAGTTTTTATCAGCAGAGAAAACAAGTGAAGCCAATTTACATCATAAATCTTTATGGCTAGTTCTTACCTTGTGGATTGTCTAAAGAGAAGGAGAGGGGCATTGGTGTTGTTCCATTGCATTCTGCCTCTTTACCAGTTGCACATATCATGGGATTCCCTAAAATGCTGTATCAATAAGAGCAAAAAGACACATAAATACAAATATCTGGTTTCAACAACAACAACAAATCCAGTAAAAATCCCACAAGTAAGGTCTAGGGAGGGTAGTGTGTACGCAGACCTTACCCTACGTTGAGGGCAGAGAGGCTGTTTCTGATAGACCACTCGGCTCAAGGAAAGATGAACAGAAAGCAGTAATAACAACAAGATAATAAGAAAACAAGTGGAATGACCGACTTGTAGTAATAGAGATCTAACACTAATAGAATACAAGGCTACCTACTAATACTCAGTGGCGGACCCACGTGGTGGCTAGCGGGTTCAATTGAACTAATACTGCGTATATGTATAAATTAGGATTAAAGCTGTGTAAATTTTGTATAAATATTTTATTTGAATCCACTTGACAACTACTATTTTACGACTAAAGTTATACACTTCTAAGATGAACCAGCTTGCACAAAACGCGTACTGAGACTTGTTTAAGAGCCTTACTTGAATGTTTTAGCAAGAAGCCGTGGCACAGGACCACTGAGATTGTTGAAAGACAAGTCCCTGAACATGAAAAACAGAAACCCATATTGATTTTCCAAAATGAAGTATTATAGATAATATGAATAACTCGCAGAAAAAGGTTATAGAGAAATACATAAGTGACAGCTGAGTCATATTGGCCAAGTCCACAGGAACTGCTCCAGTTAGACTGTTGTTGTTTAATCTCCTATTAATTAACATTTAATAACACAATCATTAGTCTTTTTAACTTAAAACTTGTTTTAATCAGATCGTAAAGTTGTCTTTGCTTACAAGTATTGGAGGCTTTTCAGTTGAGCTAAAGAGGAAGGGATTTCGCCGGTTAACTTGTTATCAGAAAGATCAATTGTCTTAAGTTTTGGAAGCATTCCAAGCTCCAAAGGAATTGATCCTGATATATTATTGCTCTGCAGAAGTCTGTAAAACAGGTAGTAACACTTAAAAATCAATCATTTGTTGATATTTTATTTCCTTTTGTTGTTATATAAATACTCACACAAGCTCAAGGTGAGTCAAATTATGGATATATGGTGATATTTTGCCAGACAAACTTTGGCTAGGACTTGCCCTGCATAATCAGCAATTCAACTATTATTAGAAAATTGTCTAAAAATTGTACAAGTGTAGACAAAGGCTCATTTACTCACAGGCCAATGACAAATTTATCAGTTGAACAAGCCACCATATTCCAGCTACAGGGATCAACAGCATTTTCATCCCAGTTCAAAACATTATGAGGATCATTTAATAACTTCTTAATCTCCATTAAAGCTTGCACTGACAAATCAGTGAGGAAAAATAAAACATTCTTGAGATTTTTTTTCAGAAGCCTCACAAAAGGAAAACCAAAATCCTTCAATATTTCATAAGAACTAACCTTCATAATTGACACCAGCTGGAGTAAGCATAGCATTAGCATAAGCCAAGAAGCTGAATAAGGTCAAATATCCCAAAACAGTCTTCATTTTTCTTGCTTTTACTGGTTTTAGAAATCCAAGAAAACAACTTCCCAGAAGCCAAAATGAGGTTTATAATGAAAGAATAAGCTTTTTGAAAGTAGAGTTTGTTTTGGTATGAAATTCAACCCCTTTAAACAAACACTTTCAACCAAGTCTACAACAACATACGAACATACTGGTTTGACTCACTCATTCACTTACAGCTTTGTGTAAGAGCCCTCAAATTGTTAAAAGTGAGAGCCAAATAACATGCATGCCACTTTTGTTCAGCAAAGTAAAAACTTATATAAGAAAAGTAAAAAAAGCATGAAAATTTTGAATTATCCTAGTCTAGAGAAATTCAAAAGGTGGTGGAAAAGAAAATTCCTTCAATCATGCATTGTCTAAGAGGGAAGGTGACTAGACACTATTCACAATTTTTAAGTTTCACTTTTTTTTTCAAGAATTTAAAATGAAAAGGTATTCCATATGCTGACTGTTAAGCACTATAATGATTAATATAAATGTACTTAATCAGATAACAGTTTGTGGGACATGTGGAGTTGTTGTTGGGGGGGGGGGGTAGGCTTTGGATAAAGGAAGACTGAAATAGTAGTATAAGAACATGCTTATTGGGATTTGCTTCAATTTGCTGAGTTTCCCTGTGAGTTTGGTAATCTGCAAAATTGATTTATTTAGAGGAAAAAAAGATCATGGATATATGTGCAGATATACTAAGCTGATGTTTTTGCATAAATCCAGAAGACAGTATCTTCCCTGGCATCAGGCAATCAAATTGTGGAGACTGGAAAGTGAAGTCATATGTACAGCCACACCCCACTTTGTGCCCAAGACTTTTTTTTCAATTTTTTATTTATTATATAGTGAGAGGGAAAAGGGAAAAAGGAAATCTAATTATAAGGTGAGAAATCGAAACTTGTAAAAGTTTAGGTGATCAATCAATTGCTAATCGGGGACTTTCCATTTTTTTCCTTCTTCGAAAATCAAAATCTTTTTTAAAAAAAATGGAAAAAATGAAGAGTAAAGGAACTATTTATGTTTTGGTAAAATTAATTGTTGACCATAACCAATGTTTTAAAAAGCGGGAATGCGAGGTAAGACCTTTTACTTAATGTGGGACGAGGCTTAAGCGCCGAGATATAAGGCGTAGATCCCATGGAATTTTTAAAATTTCAATTAATAAATTACTAAAATAGCATAACAACCTCAAAATATATATAAAGACATTAAAAGTTTAAGAAAATTAAAAAGGATAAAAATAACTCATAAAAACAAAATATCTAACATTTTCATATACATGTAAATAATGCAATAGTGTTAGAGTTACTAGGAGATAAAAGTTAATTATAACATCTAATTTTTCGAATAATTAAAAAAGTATAATTTCTTAAAAACTATTATCATATTACACAGTTTACTTCTCTAAAAGTTAATAATTAATAAACTTCATTAGTACTGTAATTTAAAATATTACTCCTTCTGAGTAAATATAAAATTGCTTGAAAATAGCAAAACTATAAAAATATGATAATTTTGAGAGACATGAAAGTAAGATATGAAGACTTATAGTAGGTGAAGATATAAATCTTAACTATCTATTTTCAGAAGAGATATTCAAAATGATATTCACCATCACGATGTTCTTAATTATTAAATATCGTGACTCACTATTTTTGTATTTCTATAGATGAAAAGAACTTTAATCTTTCATTTGCTAAAGAATTTTGAGTGAAAGGAATTGCTAATTAAGGAATTTGACACATAATTTTTGTTACGAATTATTAGGCGAGCTCCGAGCGTTTGACATATTTCGGCGTACAATCGGGCATTTGAAACGTAAGCCTCACAAAACTAAGCCTGAGCGTCGGGGCGTTTTGATATTGCCTCGCCCTGGAGGAAGTGCTGAGGTGAGTACTAAGAAAACCTTTTAAAACACTGACCATAAGTGTTTTGAATTTGGAAATAGCATGTTAGTATAAAAGAAATGGCGACCTTTTTTTCTATGTGACCAATATGTAAACAATGATTTTTAAGTAACCACATATGTAAAAGAAAAAGTTTATTTTGAACGTAAATGTATTGAACTCAGTGTTACTTTAAGAACGTTTGCACTTGTAAATTAACCAATTAATTAAAAGTTTAACATTTATGTCCAGCATCTGATGCCTCAGTATGCTTATACATTTTTATTCAGGAAAAGAATGAACATCCACCTTCCACTTATAGTGGAATCAATTAAGTTCGATAATTTTATCCTTATTCACTTTTACTTTTATTTTAGCCAAAAGAAAAACACTAGTATGACAAAGAGGGGGTTGTGTTAAAGGAATTGTGGCAGGGAAGGACCACTGGAGAGAGGGTTGACTTTGGGGGTGAGGTAGCCATTATTTTATGTATTTTCTTCCCTTTTTAGGTAGAGATCTTTCATTTAATAAAAACTGTCGAATCTTTTGTAAGAAATTTACTTACAGAATTGTAGGTAGGGATGTAAAAAAAAAACGATAAACCGCAAAAAAAATCGATAATAATTCGAGTCAGACTCGATCAGGTTTAGTTTAATTTGGTTTGGTGTAGGGAAAAAAATTTCATTATTTATGATTTGGTTTGGTTTTAACCAAAAAAAAGGTCAAATCGAAACCAAACCAACGCGACTGTAGGCATGTAAAATTTATTGAATTTAAATTCAATAAATAACATGGCTTATATTTTAAATA
>ML250591.1:7804-33803 GCA_005239495.1 Nicotiana undulata
GGGAGGGGGAAGGGGGATGATTGTATCATAGTTAAGAGACGCCAACTTTGGCAAGGTTTTGATTACTTATTTTCTTCTCTAAATGCCACCTTTTCAAAGTGATTTAATAGTCACTTTAATGAATCACATGTTACTGCCACACGATGTTCTTATCCAAATATTTTAGATAAGTACCAATTTACCCACATAATTAAGAATTATTTTAAATTACTTAAAATACTACTATTATTTTCGGAAGTGCAAAGTACCATATAAATCAATACATACACTATTATTTCATTAAAACATTCTTGTGAAATATATATATTTTCTCAATTTTTAATTTTCCTAATCTCATATAAAGAGTAAAAAATTTCGTACGGTTAATTGTTAAAATGATAAAAAGATAACCTTCTTTTCTTGTGCGAAAATAATTTTTATCTTTTGGACAAAGAAAATCTCATAAACTTTCTTATATTATGAGTATAATTTACCATATCGGAAAATAGTAATAATGGTAACTATCCAAAATTATACTTATAAAACTTTTTACTAAAATACTCCACTTAACAGAAAATACCACATTAACATAATATCTAACGATATCAAGGTTGTTAAACTTATGGGATATTATAATAACATAGTCACAAATTCTCTCTAACCTCATGGATGGTCTTAATCCCTTCAAGCTCATGTGGATTATTACGACTTATCCTAATATTAAAGTACGGGTAATAACAAATACCCATTTGGACTTGAGAAAGCCAAATTGGGCAAAATCACTCTCTAACCTAGGAGTATTGAGTGGGTAACTGAGCGTTGATAGCTATAATACACCCCGACCAATAAAATAAGCTTTAAAGTTTATAACCCATTAGGCAAATACCTAGGTGAAGTTCATAGCCCTAGGCCTTCTACAATATTTTTAAAAACAACAAAAACAATTTCCTTGTTTCATTCTCTAAATTGCAATCGTAGTTTAATTTAGATTTTTAAACAACCAAACTTTTCGGAAGTGCAAATTTAGATATACAAACTCACCCGTTAAGATATATGCTACTAACTCCCATTCATATTGCTCCCTGTGGAATTAGACCCTGACTCTTATTGGTATTACTATTGCATCGACCGTTTTCATAACCTTGAATAAAGGAGTGAAATTGGACGAGATCAGTGGGCTCGAGGGTTGAATTTGTTGACTTTTCGAGCAGAGTTCAGGATTGTTACAAAGTGTAAAATTAGAAGCATTGAAGTATATTTTGACTGTATTTGCACGTTGCTTGATTAGCTTCGGATTGATGGGCATTGGTCGAGGTGTTAGAGGGGCGTCTGAGGTGGTTATGAAATTTCGGAGCGAGGTAAGTGTCACGACCCCAAAATCACCCCGGTCGTGATGGCGCCTATCGTGGAATCAGGCAAGCCACACAGTTCAACTAATCTAACTTCTTTCAAGAAAACCATATGTTCATATTAAAAATCTCATTCATAGATGTTTGAAAAGTCGAATATCAGTAAAACACAAAAATAAGTCCCAACACTGGTATCACCGAGTCACGAGCTGATACCACTACAAATGTCGAAATATAAAAATAGACAAACACTGTCTGAAATAATAAAGTACGACAAGGAAGATAAGGAAGGAGAAAATGAGGCTCCGATCGCTAGCAGCTACCTCGAAGACTCTGGCTGGAATTCTATCAACAATCAGCAATCGCTAGCGGGTCCCCTTGTACCTGGATCTACACACAAGGTGCATGGGGTAACGTGACTACACCAACTCTGTAGTAACGGGCCCAAACTCTGGTCTGAGTGGTAGTGACGAACTAAACCTCAATATTTGCAAAAAGAATTAGTGTACAGTATTTAGGCATGCTCATAGTTTTCTAACAGTTCAAAAGGACAGGATAAGTACAGATTCGAACAGTAAATCATATATAACTCAGTGTACTCTAGATGCCAATGCATCAACTGTATGAAACGCACAATGTGCTCCCACTCTCACATGCAAGTGCACTCAGTACTGTATATGGCTCTCATGTCCTAGGGAAGATACATCCCAGAGTATATACACATGTGATAGTAGTCGCTCAGTACTGAGGAAGGCCAATCCAGCCCTACTGAGAAGATCCATCTTCGGATACAAACACTCTGACAAGATCCATTTCCCGGGAAGATCCATCCCTCAATACCATCACTGCGCTCACTGGTGGTGTGTTACAGACTCCGGAGGGGCTCCTACATCCCAAGAGCTACCATAGGCCAGATCATGGCATAAATCAATGTACTTTATGTGGCGTCCATCCCGATCCCATAACTGCCACTCAAAATCAGGCCCTCGGCTTCACTCAGTCATTACTCTCCAGTCTCACTCACACGGGCTCACAATGCATGAACTAGCCCGAATCAAGGATAAAAATATGTAAAACAACAATTTCAGAGTCTGAGACATGATATGATATGCAATAACAGGAATGAGTAAATAACATCAATGAAATACATGAATGACAGTAATAAGTGACCGCTCAAGTCTTAACAGTATTTGCATGAGGCCATAACATAGCATCTATCATGGTTTCTAGCATGTTTGCATTTAATCACATTGACAGTAGTGTGGATGTCAACAAGAGAGTCACTAAACAGAGCCATGGAATGAATCCAGGTTACCAATATCACGGTGCACACAATCACGCCCGTCACCGGATGGTATAGATTAGTGATGTCATAGTCCTTGAGAAGCTCCAACCATCTCCGCTGACGCAAATTCAGATCCTTTTGCTTAAACAGATGCTGCAGACTATGGTGATCAGTAAAAACCTCACAATGAACCCCATACAAAAAATGACGCCAAATATTCAAGGCGTGAACAATGGCTGCTAACTCAAGATCATGCACCAGATAATTCTTATCATGAGTCTTCAACTAGCGCGAGGTATAGACAATCACCCTACCCTCCTGCATCAAAACACAACCAATTCCTATCCTCGAGGCATCACAATACATGGTATAAGAACATGAAGCTTATGGCATACTAACACTGAGTTGTGGTCAAATCTGCCTTGAGCTTCTGAAATCTCTCCTCACACTCGTCCAACCACCTGAACGGAGCACCCTTATGGATCAAATTGGTCAATGGCGAAGCAATAGATTAAAACCCCTCCACAAAGCGACGGTAATATCCCGCCAAACCAAGGAAGCTCCTAATATCTGCAGCTGAGGACGGTCTAGGCCAACTCTGTACCGCCTCTATATTCTTCGGATCTACCTAAATACCCTCACTGGACACCACGTGCCCCAAGAAAGCTACTGAACGAAGCCAAAACTCACACTTGGAGAACTTTGCATAAAGTTTCTCCTCCCTCAATCTCTGCAATACAACTCTCAAATATTGAGCATGCTCCTCCTGGCTACGAGAGTACACTAGGATGTCATCAATGAACACAATAACGTAGGAATCCAAATATGGCTGACTTACGTTGTTCATAAGATGCATGAACGTTGTTGGGGCATTGGTAAGCCCAAAAGACATCACCAAAAACTCACAGTGGACATAACGGGTCCTGAAAGCTGTCTTAGGAATATCAGAATCCCGAATCTTCAACTGATGATACCCGGATCTAAAATCAATCTTAGAGAACACCCTGGCTCCTTGAAACTGGTCAAACAAATCATCAATGCGAGGCAAAGGATACTTATTCTTGATTGTAACCTTGTTCAATTGCATGTAGTCAATACACATTCTATTGGAACCATCCTTCTTTTTCACAAATAACACCGGTGCACCCCAAGGTGACACACTAGGCCGAATGAACCCCTTATATAGGAGTTCCTGGAGTTTCACTTTCAATTCTTTCAATTCCAGTGGTGCCATACGATACGATGGAATAGAAATAGGTTGAGTGCCTGGCACCAAATCAATACCAAAATCAATGTCCTTGTCTGGCGGCATGCCCGATAGGTTTGCAGGAAACACGTTCAGAAAATCACGGACTACAAGAACATAATCAATAATGGGAGTCTCAGCACTGACATCCCTCACAAAATCCAAATAAGATAAACACCCTTTTCCACAATGCGCTGAGCCTTCAGGTATGAAATCACCCTATTAGGCACATAATCAATAGAACCTCTCCACGCAACCCTCGGAAATCCCGGAATCGCTAAGGTCACGGTCTTAGCGTGACAATATAGAACAGCATGACACGGCGATAGCCAATCCATGCCCAATATCACATCAAAGTCAATCATGTTAAGCAATAACAGATCCACTCGAGTCTCCATACCCCAATAGATATCACACATGACTGATACACGCGGTCCACAACAATAGTATCGCCCACCGATGTCGACACATAAACAGATGTAACTAAAGACTCACAGGGCATATCCAGAATATGAGCAAAATATGACGAAACATAGGAATACATGGAACCAGGATCAAATAAGACTGAAGCATCTCGGTGACAAACTGAGACAATAAATGTAATCACTGGATCTGAGGCCATAACATATGGTCTGGCTGAAAGTGCATAAAAATGGGCCTGAACTCCACCTTATCGACCTCCCCCTCTAGGGCGGCCTTTAGCTGCCTAACCCCCACCCCTAGCTGCCTGGGCGGGTGGTAAAGTAACTGGAGCTGAAGTTGAGGGTTGGCTCCTCTGCTGAGATGGACCTCCAGAAGGACGGGGACAAAACCTCTTGATATGAAACGGATATCCACACTCAAAACAACCCTTCTCGGCGAATGACAACGATGACTGAAGGGAAACCCTAGCACCAGGATAACCACTAGAAGAACCAGGCATAGATGAACCATGAACTGATGGTGCACGGGATGAGCTCTGGCTGGAAGGGCACTAAATAATGAGAGGCCTGGATGAGAACTGCAGGGACCATGCGGCGATGATGCACCATTGTATGCTGGGAGAGCTGGCTGAGCAGGCCTAAATGGACGCCCTGTGCTATGCTGAAACTGACCCCTGGAGGGAACACTACCAAAGCTACCAGATCCCTGAGGCCTCTTGGCCTCTCTCTCCTCTCGCTCCTGGTGACGAACTGACTCAATATCTCGGGCAATATCAACAACCTGCTCAAAAGTAGCACCCGATACCCTCGCTCTGGTCATAAGAATCCGAAGCTGATAGGTGAGGCCATCCACGAACCTCATGATCCTCTCTCTCTGTAGGAACCAACTCAATAGCATGACGTGCTAGCTCTGAAAACCTCATCTCATACTACATCACAGTCATATCATCCTGACGCAGATGCTCAAATTTTCTGCGCAGTTGCTCTCTGGGGGAATGTGGTACATATTTCTCTAAAAAGAGAGCAAAAAACTGCTGCCAAGTAAGGGACACTGCACCAACAGGCCTACGCCTCTCATAAGACTCCCACCAAGTAAATGTAGCTCATGAAAATTTGAAGGTAGTAAACGAGACCCCACTGGTCTCCAATATCCTTGTTGTATGAAGAATCCTCTGACACTTGTTTAAGAAACCCTGGGCATCCTCGCCCTCAGCACCACTGAAAGTCGGAGGCTGAAGCCTACCAAATCTCTACAACCTACGATGCTCGTCGTCAGCCATAACTGGAACCACATAGTCCTGAGCAGGTGCAACCGGCTGGACAAGAGCTGCCCCTGTTGTCTGAAGTCCCTGAATGACCTGCTCAGGTGTACGGGCAGCGGGAGTCTGAGTGCCTCCCCCGGCCTGAGAAGTAGCGGTTGTAGTAGAAACAAGAACCGCATGTGCAAGACTGGTGCACATAGTCAGAATATGGGCCAAGGTGTCCTGAAGACCCAGAATAATAATAGGCATTGTCAGTGCCTGGACCGGTCCCGCTGGAATATCTGCGGTTGGGATCTGATCTGGAATAACATGCGGGTCTATAGGTCCCCGGCACTCAACCACGGATTCGATCGCGACCTCGACCTCTCGTGGGTCCCACTTATGGTTGATCGCCCTGTCCGGTAGCGCGTGTCCTCACCATCTATGAGAGAGTGAAACAACAAAAGTTTAGTTACCAGAATCAACAGATTCACACGACAAGATTTTAAGAATGTGAGATTTGTTTAAGGGTTATGAAGCCTCTCGAAGATAAGTATAGACGTATCTGTACCGATCCGCAAGACTCTACTAAACCTACTCATGACTGGTGAGACTTATGTAACCTAGGCTCTGATACCAACTTGTCACGACCCCAAAACTGCCATGGTCATGATGGCGCCTATCGTGGAATCAGGCAAGCCACACAGTTCAACTAATTTAACTTCTTTCAAGAAAACCATATAGTTATATTAAAAATCTCATTCATAGATGTTTGAAAAGTTGATTATCAGTAAAACACAAAAATAAGTCCCAGCACTGGTGTCACTGAGTCATGAGGTGATACCACTACAAATGTCGAAATATAAAAATGGACAAACTCTGTCTGAAATAATAAAGTGTGACAAGGAAGATAAGGAAGGAGAAAACGAGGTTGCGATTGCGAACAGCTACCTCGAAGACTTCGGCTAGAACTCTATCAACAATCAACAAATGCTACCGGGTCCCGCTGTACCTGGATATGCACACAAGGTGTAGGGGTAACGTGAGTACACAAACTCAGTAAGTAACGGGCCAAATTGTGGGTTGAGAGGTAGTTACGAACTAAACCTCAGTATTTGTAACAAGAATCAGTGTACAGTAATTAGGCATGCTCATAGTTATCTAACAGTTCAAAATGAGAGGATAAGTACAAGTTCGAACAGTAAATCATATATAACTCAGTGTACTCTAGATGCCAATGCATCAACTGTATAAAACGCACAATGTGCTCCCACTCTCACATGCAAGTCCACTCAGTACTGTATATGGATCTCATGGCCAAGGAAGATCCATCCCTGTCGCTCAATACTGAGGAAGGCCGATCCAGCCCCACGGAGAAGATCCATCTCCGGATACAAACACTCGGACAAGACCCATTTCCCCGGAAGATCCATCCCTCAATATCATCACTACACTCACTAGTGGTGTGTTACAGACTCCGGAGGGGCTCCTACATCCCAAGTGCTATCATAGGCCAGATCCCGACATAAATCAATGTACTTACTGTGGCGAGCATCCCGATCCCATAACTGTCACTCAAAATCAGTCCCTCGGCCTCACTCAGTCATTTCTCTCCAGTATTGCTCACACGGGCTCACAATGCATGAACTAGCCTGAATCAAGGATAAAAATGTGTAAAACAACAATTTTAGAGACTGAGACATGATATGATATGCAATAACATGACTGAGTAAATAACATCAATGAAATACATTAATGACAATAATAAGTGACCATTTGAGTCTCAATAGTATTGACATGGGGCCATAACATAGCATCTAGCATGGTTTCTAGCATGTTTGCATTTAATCACATTGATAGTAGTGCGGATGTCAACAAGAGAGTCACTAAACAGAGCCATAGAATGAATCCAGGTTACCATTTTCGCAGTGCACGCACTCACGCCCATCACTTGGCATGTGTGTCACCTCAGTTACAATCATATAACATATCGTTCGGGGTTTGGAACCCTCATAACCAAGTTTGGAAGCGTTACTTACCTCAAACCAGATGAAAATCTACTCCGCGATGCCCTTGCCGCTCGACTCGGCCTCAAATCGCCCCGAAACTATTCAAAATCATATCCATATTATCAATATAAGCTAAGGAACAAAACCCACACAAAAATAATCAAATTTCATCAAAAATCTCGAAATTGACCAAGCCCGACCCCTGGGCCCACGTCTCAGAATCCAATAAAACTCGCAAAACTAGAATCCGTATACCCTCACAAGTCCATACATACCAAATACATCAAAATTTTGCGAAAAATGGCCCCTTAAATCCTCACATTAAGCTCTCTAATTTGAAGCCCTAATCCCCAAAATTTATCCCTTAATCTCCACTAATATCATGATTAAACAGTAGGAAAATCGTCACAAACACAAGAAATGAAGCTCAAGTGACTTACCCAGTTGATAACTTTCGATTCCTCTTAAAAGTCACTGCCTAAAGCCCAAACTCGTCAAAAAATGGTGAAGAATGAGTGAAAATTCACGAAGGCAACCTTTTATACTTTCTGCCCAGGGGTTGCACATCTGCGGTCCAATTTCTTCATTTGTGGGCCCCGCACCTGCGACCAAAGGTCCGCATCTACGGACTTCACTTAAAGGCTCCCCTTCCGTACATGCGATCAATCCACTGCACCTGCGGGCTCGTAAGTGCGACACCCGATCCGCATTTGCGATAGACACCAGGCCTGGCTAACTCTGCACCTGCGACCCCAAAATCGCACCTGCGATGGCCGCACATGCGACCACCCTTCCGCAGGTGCGGAACACCAGAACAGCAACACACCAGCAGAATTTCTAACTTTCAAACTCTAACGGCCATCCAAAATCATCCCGAGCCCCTTGGGGCCTCAACCAAATATACCAACACCTCCCATAACATCACTCGAACTTAGTCAAACCCTCGGAACACTCAAAATAACATCAAAATACCAAATTTAATCGAAATTCATGCCTAAGGATTTCTAAACTTCTTAAATTTGCCAATGATGCCGAAACCAACCAAACCACATCCGAATGACACAACATTATACACACGCATCACAAACGACACTACGAACCCATCCCAACTTCCGCAATTCTATTCCAACCCGGTAGCTGATTTTTCACTGCCGACCAGAAATCGCCAAAAATCCAATTTTGCCAATTCAAGCCTAATTCTACCACAGACCTCCAAAAACCATTCCGAACACGCTCATAAGTCCGAAATCACCTAACGAAGCTATTTGAACCATAAAAACCAAATTCCGATATCATTTACCCATAAGTCAACTTTCGGTTGACTTTTCCAACTAATTCACCAACTTAAGAGACTAAATGTCTCATTTCTCTCCACAATCACTCCGAACCCGAGCCAACTGACCCAACACAATATAAAAAAGTTGAACAACACATAATAAATCAGAAAATACGGGAAACAGTGCTAAACTCTCGGAACGACCGACCGGGTCGTTACAGTAAGTCTCCTGTCTAACCTTGTGAGGGGGAAACTACCACTTAGGTGTTGTATTTAATATGTGCTACTTGTTGTAGGGGATATATATTCACGAGATGGCGAGATCCTGTACGTAGTTAGATTCATGTTTATGTCCGGGTAGACCTAGGACTTTACCATGCAATAAATTGTATTACTTTAATTTAATTGTAAGTTTAATTACTTGAAGACTATACGCGAACGCCATGACAATATATATATATATATATATATATATATACATCGGACCGTACGACCTCGACAGTGTATATACACGACTTTGGATCGGACCGAACGACTTTCGCATAATTCGTGCGTAAAATCACTAGGAGTCTGAATACCCAATTAATTTCCCTCTTAATTAAACTTGAAAATTACGTAATATTCTCTTTATGACCTGAGATCGGATATCTAACTTATGGTTCTTATTTGTCGAGATAGCATGTGACACTTGGGGATATTTAAATTGATAATGTTTGTTAACGAATTTAATTATCTATTGTTCCTTATTCTATTGTTCATGTTATATTTCATGCCTGCTTATGATTCCTGTATTTTATTTATTGGACTACTAGTAGGTGTCAATGTCGACCTCTCGCTACTACCACTCCGGGGTTAGGCTAGATACTTACTAGGTTACGTGTTGGTTTACGTACTCACGCTTCACTTCTGCACTGAACGTGCAGGATCTGACAGGTTGATTTGGTGGTCATCCTGGCGCGTAGGCGCAACTGCTGAGGGGACTTTATGGTGAGCTGCTTCTTATGCATCTTATTTATTTACTTTATCCTGTCTATTTTATTTTTCAGACAGTTGTTGTACTATTACGTCACTCTATAGTAGACGCTCATGCACTTGTGACAATAGATTTTAGGATGTTCTAGAATTTGTGGTTTGCTTAGCATTGGCACACTTTTACTTTATATTTTATCCAAAAGGTGTGTATCTACGATTTTTAATGCATTAATTTCTCTATCTAATAAGATTCATGGTTTCAAAAACAATAAAAATAAATAGTTCAGTTGATAGTTCATCGTTGGCTTGCCTAATATCGATGTTGGGCGCCATCACGACCTATAGCAGATTTTTGGTCGTGACACAGCATATTAATACAATAATTCGATTCCGCCGAAGATGATGTTCGCTTGTTCGTTTTTGACATGGCAGACAATCTGCCATAATTTTATTCTGAAATTTCTCTGTCAAACTATCTTAATTAAATTCCTTAAGTTTGTTGATAAAAATAACTGTGTTAAAAAATCGGAGAAGTAAAGAAATATTAGTTCAATAAACAAAACGCAACATAATTTCGAGGCCACAAGTTGTTTGTCACTGTTGCCCAAGGACTTGGATTAATTCCTCGCATAATAGAATGGAATAACTATTCTGTAATACTCGAAATCGACATTATAAAACCTCAGCGAACTCGACAAAGAGAAAAAATCACACTTGACACTTATATTTATTTGGGAAAACATAAGGAAATAAAGTAGAAAAGAGGAGAAAGTTTTTCAGATTTTCCAGTGTATATAAATGAGGCCAAAGCTCTAAATTATAAACAATAAAAGAATGAGATAGAGAGGTGCATTTAAAAGGTGCCTACACCATTCATTCACACACATTCATAAAACCCAACAAAAACTTGAGATTGAAGAAGATCCATTCGTGTATCTCCTCACCCTTTGTATATTCGTGCACCTTATATATCAATGTACCCAATATATCCATTTATCTCATGTATATCATGCATATTGATACACATGCTTATATATATCAATGAAAATCTTGTATGATATGCAACATGATATAAATGTATATGTATGTGTGTTTATATATACTCCGTTTCAGTTTATGTGAACCTATTTCCTTTTTGGTCCGTTCCAAAAAGAATGACCCCTTTCTAAATTTGAAAATAATTTAGCTTAAACTTACAATTCTACCCTTAATGAGAAACTTTTATAACCACACAAATACTCTGTGCCCTTTTTTGATTTGTTTAGGATCACAAATTTCAAAAGTCTTAATTTTTTCTTAAACTTCATGCCCAGTCAAACAGATTCACATAAATTGAAACGGAGAGTATATATATACACATATGTATACACAGAGAGGGAGAGAGACCGATACTACATGATATATATGAAAAATATGCAACAACTGAGGCTTGTATTGGAAATTTGTTGATTGTTTTTTTTTTCTGTATGAGTCTGACTTTTGGAAGTGAATAAGCGTGAAATTAGGAGTTGAATATTCAGATTCTCCTATTTTTAGTTCGTTTGGTAGGATTTTGCTATTCATTGTCAAATCTTTAGGCTTTAGTTACTAAGCCGAATCTTTAGCCAAATTTTAGTCAATGAGTGATATGTATTTATCAATTCTTGTTTGCATTATCTGCATTTTCATGTAAAAATTGCACGGGGCGTCCTATTTGATCGCTTCCCTTTAAGTTATACCCATATTTTTAAAATTCTTTAACCTATACCCTAATTTTGATAACTTTAGAGGCCTCATCGTCTTCCTCCTCTTCTTTTCCTCTTCTTCTTTTATCTCTCAAACACATGAGACTTCGTATAAGTATTATTGATTGGATATGAAGTATACATTTTTGTCTATTGTTATTTCGATGGTGAATGACAGAGGTTGTGAGAAAGCAATTTGCAACGAATTGCTTTTTTGGCTACTTGGTAGTCTAATGAGGATTTCATTAAGGCTGCTTGGTAGAATCTTAAACTTTAATCTTGAATTTGGCTTAAGTTATATTTTAAGGTCATCTAACTTCAAAGAAAGCAGAACAGAACTTCAGCTCTAAGAATGCTGAAGTTCAGCAAATACAAAACAAAACTTCAGCTCATAGAATGCTGAAGTTCAGCAAATACAAAACAAAATTTCAGCTCCTAGAATGTTGAAGTTTAGTAATGTGATGACCCAAGGGGTCATTTTATAAAAATTAGACTCCGTTCCATGCAAAATAACTATAAGAAGACTAAATTAAATACCTCGCTTTGCGTGTGCAGTCCAGACATGAAACCGACAAGCTTTTATGTAAAAATATGAGAAATAGTAGTTTTTAGAATTTAAATTTGACAAAAGTTGACTTTGGTCAACATTTTGAGTAAACGAACCCGTATCCGTATTCCGGCAATGCCGGGAGGTTCGTAACGAAATATGGGACTCGGGCGTTTGCCCGGAAATGAATTCTGAGGTCCCAAGCCTTAGAAATCAATTTTTGAAAGAAATTATTTTGCTGAAATGTTTATGAATTAAAAAAAAGAAATAATGTTTAAAATTATTAGTATCGAGCCCGTATTATGGTTCTGGAGCCCGGTACAAATTTGTTATGATATTAAAAGATTAACTGTGAAATTTGGTGAAAAACGAAGTTCGTTTGACGTGATTCGGACATCCGGTTGAGAAATTATGAACTTTAAGAGTTCTTGTTTAAAACAATGAGTTTCGAGGTTTAATTCATAGAGTTACATGTTATTTTCATGATTTTATCGCACGAGCAAGTCCGTATGATATTTTTAGACTTGGGTGCATGATTTGTTTAGAGCCCCGGTGAGTTTCAGATAGGCCACGGGGTATTTTTCACATAAAAATAACTGCTGGTTTTATTCACTTATGGTGTCCATGTATTTTGTTCTATGTGATCGCATAGGAGAGGTCGTGATGGCATATAGTATAGTTTGAGGCCCTGTTTGGTATACTGTGCGAACGCAGCACACAGTGTGCGATCGCGTATCACTGACCAGGCCAAGCTGTGCGAACACCCCCCAAGCACTACGATCACGTAGTGTTAAATCAGGCCTGGGGGAGGGGAGGTCAATACACTGTGCGATCGCACCCCCCTGCCCCGCGATCGCGCTGCCCAACCCCCCTTACACTATGTGATCGCAAACCATTTCCTGCGATCGCATAGAACCCCAACCCAGCTAATATAATTACCTGTTAAAAAACGGGCAGAACCCTTGTTTTCTCCAAATTTTCGAGGTTCCAGCCCTAAAACCGATTTTGCTTCAACAATCTTCATCCCCAAGTCATAGGTAATCAATTCCAAACTTTTTTCTTTCAATTCTTTACTATTTTGCATCACTTTTTAAGCAAAAACAAAGAATTTTTATGGTAAAAATTGAGGGTTGGGTAGAATTGGGGAGTTTTGTAAAAATTGAATTTTTATATCAAATTAAGGTCGGATTTCAAAACTAATGGCATATTTGGGTTCGTGGGTGAATGGATAAACGTAATTTGCTCCGAACCCCGAGTTTGGACCAAGCGAGCCCCGGGTCGGGTTTTCACTTTTTTTTTAGAAAACTTAGGCAATTATATTTTTCGATAAAGTTAGTTCCTTTAGCATTAGTTAATAATATTAAGTTAATTGTGATTAGATTCGAGCAATTTAGAGGTGAATTCAAAAGAAAAAGCAATAATTGAGTAGTGAGTGACCTGCGAAATTGAGGTAAGTGTTTGGTTTAACTTTGGCTTGAGGGAATAGGACTCCCAATTTGCTTGCTATGTGAGATGCATGGGCGTGGTGTATAGGTGAGGTGACGAGTATCTATGCACCACCCAAATGATTTATGAAACATGATCCTTTCCTCGTCCCCAACTTAATTGATTATTGTCTTAATTGTGATATGTTCATTATTGTTTCTATGACTATTTGGCCTTATTAAATTGTTGTTAGATATTGTTGTGGCTATTTTGGAAAGAGTATTGGTTGTTTGAGTTGTTCTTCCTTGTGGTATAAAACAGTTAAGAGGTTCGGCATTGTTTTATGAATTTTACATATTTTGATATTCCTGTTGGTTTCATGGCTGAGATGATATTGATGAAGTTTACGAGAAAGATAAAGTTTCTTATTTTTAATTGTTGAGACAAAAATATTGTGAAAGACTTGGCCTGATTTGTAAAAATTATAAATAAATTGATATGATATGTCTGGTGGGAGCGGGTTGCACGCCGCAACAAGGAGTGATAGGATAGGTGGGATCGGGTTGCACGCCGCAACAAGAGTAATAAGGGTGATTTATTTAGGGAGGAGCAATAAGGTAGGATAGGTGGGAGCGGGTTGCACGCCGCAACAAGGAGCGATAAGGGAGGACATTTATATTTTACTAATTTTCAAAGAAAATAAAGTTTTGAAAAGCTTAAATATTTATTTTATCACTCTTTATATATTTTGACACCATTTTCATTTAAAGTTAAAGATTTGAGATTTGAAAGTTATTGAGAATTGATTATAGCTGAGACCTGAAAAGGGCAGCTGAGTTATTCTAATTTGTTGCAGCATCTATTTAATTATTTGTTTAGATTTCCCCTTTCATGCTTTATATTTATTGTCTCAGTTATATTTTTCTTGTTCGTGTGGAATTATGTTATTCTGTTGTTGTAGATATTAGTGACACATGTATATGTTGTTAATGCCCCGCCTTAGACTCGTCACTACTTCTCCGATGTTAGGCTCGGCGCTTACTCAGTACATGGGGTCGGTTGTACTGATACTACACTCTGCACTCTTTTGTGCAGATCCAGGTACTGACCATCAGTAGAGATATTTAGAGCGGCTATTCATTCGTACAGAGACACGAGGTATATCTGTCGGCGTATGCAAATCCCGAGAGTCTTCTCCTATTTAATATACGATGTTTCATTTTATTCAGAACAATTACATTACTGTCTTTCAGCCCATTATTTGTAGTATTTTTTAGTAGTTCGTGGATTGTGACACCAGACCCGGGGTAGTCTTAGAGTTGTTTACATAATTAGTTCGTGATTCGTTTTATTTAAATGGTCATTGTTATCATTTTTTTTTTGGGAATTGTTTTAATTAGGCTCAATTGAAATTTATATATTTATGCTCAAGTAATTAATCAAGGAAATTAGTTAATCGACTTCTAACGTTGGCTTGCCTAGCAAGTGTGGTGTTAGGCGCCATCACGATCCCTGAGGTTGGAAATTTGGGTCGTGACAAGTTGGTATCAGAGCACTAGGTTTACTTAGGTCCCACAATCCACGAACAAGCTTAGTAGAGTCTGAAGGATCGGTACAGAGACGTCTATACTTATCTCTCAGAGGCTATTGAGTTAGGAACAATCTCACTTCTATTCTACTCTACCGTGCGAAATTATTCTACCATTGATGGTTTAACTTGTCTATTTTTGTCCTCTCACAAATCTCGACAATGTGCAAAGCGTTTGCAACCGCACAAGAGACGAAGCCCCAATGACAGCTACGATTAGGGAAATAGACAGAAGCAGAGCTAAGACTAAAGCTCGAACATCAACACCTATTGTAAAGTTTCAAATGGATCTAGACGCGGAGGTTCTAGCTCAGTCGGTACATGTTGGATTAATTCAGATTCCGGAAGGATTTATAGTAACTCCAGTGTTACAGGATGCACTAGTCCGTTTAGTGAGGTTGGACAAGTTTACCAAACTATTTCCACTCCATTTCAGTGGTACGTCTTTTGAGGACCCACATGATTTTCTTGACCGCTGCTATGAAATATTTCGGAACAAGGGAATAAGTTGGAAGCAACGTGGTTGAATTATATGAGCTGTAAAGTTTAACATCGTGGATTATCAGGCATTGTGACCTATGACTTCGTTCCAAGTGGAGAAGTCCACTGTCAAGGAATAGATTGTGGGGTCATGTGTTATATCAATTTTGGCTTGAAAGGTATAAGACCTGAGATTTTTGCAAGAGATAAAGCTAAGAATTTCGGTGTGTTTGTCTCCTTAATAACCATATACCTCAGTACCAAAGGAGTTATATAAACAACTTTAGATCTATAGAAGGTTTACTCATTGTGGAAGTCATGGTTGCGGGTTTTGGGGTGCTCCAGAGGGAGTATAGTGGTTGACAAGCTTCTAGACTATATGGTTTGTGCCAAAACTTATATGTATAAAGCTTTACTTGTGGGATCGTTGTTCATCAATAGGAATAAGAGTTACCTCAAGGAATAACGAAGAGTACATGAATAAGTGGGGTAGCTCAGCGGTGTTGAGTCAACATGGTAAAGGAGAAATTGGTCGCCGGTGGTTGAGGCAAGCCTACGAAGAGGACGACCAGCCAGTGCAACATCAACTATTTGACTTAGTTCTCATAAATGCTTTTGAAAGAATTTGTTTATCGGACCCTCCATAATGCGTGGTGCATAAGGTTTGAGCGGTTGCGCCAGGTCATATGACGTTGTTAGAACATGCTACTAGGTTCGATAAGTCAGCCCGTCACACTCCTACTTCGGTTTATCTAGCTAGAAAGCAAGCCCACAGACTCATTAAAGGACTCAAATATGATTGTAAAATTTTGGATGACTCAGGGCAGGTTGATACTTCATTTTGGCTAGTGGTAGAAATTGTCCTAGACTTGGGAGAGTCATATTTCATTAGAACACTCAAGCTACGTGTCCTATTGCAGTTACAACTCAACTTACATGTCGAAGGTGGAGGTCAGATTCCTAGATGTGGAGACCTAGCCTGTTGGTATATTTTCTATGGTATGGCTTAGGTCGCTACATTAAATAGTGTCATTACAAGAACAATCTCTAATTATTATAAAGTGATGATTTCCTGAACTTAATTCGGTTATGCGTATCTAATAAAATTCTTCTAATATGCTCCACTCTTGGGTGAGCTTCATAACTCAAAAATCTACTTATGGGAATACTTGTATTGAGAAATTCTAAGGAGATAACTGTGTCTATCATTACGTGTTGTAAATTTATTTAACAGAGAATATTCAAAAGAAGAAAATGGAAGGTTTTGAGTGGCGATATGCATATTACTTGTGATTCAAAATTGAGGACGAGATCCTCGCGTTTTGATATGATTTGGTATGTTTAAACCGGGCTACGAGCCGCGGTGGAAGTTGTGTAAGGATGAGATCCTTGTGGTGGAAATTTTTGTGTTTAAATTCTCCCATGTGAATCAAAATTTTACTATAGTATTGGTAGAAAGTCATATATGTTAGGCTTATTCAACAATTTATGTATGAAATAATGATAATAATCATAATAATGAATGAATAACTAATAATAAAAGTAATACTAATAATAAGTAAATAAATAAATAAAGAAATTAATCAATTAATTAATTGTTCATAATTTGCCAAATTCGTGTTATAATTATTGAGCCTTGACCTACGAGGTATGTGCCCGCCCATGTGGCGTTAAATGAGACACGTTGATTCGGGTATATAATTATGAGGCCTTCGTGAACCGCATTTCGTTATCAGTGTCGTGAAGGTTTGAAAGGAGATTTTTTCTTTGTTAACGTGAAGCAATTTGATGATTCTGTAAGTGACTGTGAACAACTATTAAGAAACATAATGAGCCGAAAGGATGTTCCGTTCGAATGGTCAGGCGAGTGTGGGTTGAACTTTCAGAAACTTAAGATTTGCCTTGACTTCAGCACCGGTGTTGGTGCTACCATCAGGTTCAGGTTCAGGTTCCTTCCCGGTTTATTGTGACGCTTCCCGGGTTGGACTTGGAGCAGTATTGATGCAAGATGGCAGGGTGATTGTGTATGCGTCGTGTCAGTTGAAAGTCCATGAGAATAATTACCATGTAAATGACTTAGAGATGGCAGCCATTGTTCATACCTTCAAAGGTTGGAGGCACTACCTTTATGGTGTGCAATGTGAAGTTTTTACATACCATCGTAGTCTCCAGTACTTATTCAAGCAGAAAGATCTAAATTTGAGGCAGCGGAGATGGTCAGAGTTGTTAAAAGATTATGATGTCACTATATTGTATCACCCGGAGAAGTCCAATGTGGTGGCCGATGCATTGAGTAGGAAAGCAGTGAATATGGGCAGTCTTGCATATATTTCAGTTGGCAAGAGGCCGTTGGCTTCTGATATTCAGACTTCGGCAAATCAGTTCGTGAAGTTGAATATTTCACCCCGTAGTGTTCTATCTTGTACAGTCGCTCGGTCTTCTTTAATTGAGCGTATCAGAGAGCGGCAGGATGATGACCGGCATTTGATGGTTCTTAGGGACACAGTTCGGCATGGTGGTGCCAAGAAGGGTACAATTGGTGGAGATGGTGTTTTGAGGATGCAGGGTCGTATATGTGTGCCAAATGTTGATGGCCTTCGTGAGTTGATCCTTGAGGAGGCTCACAGTTCTAAGTATTCTATTCACCCTAGTGCATCCAAATGTATCAGGATTTGAAACACCATTCTTGGTGGAGAAGGATGAAAAAGGATATTGTTGCTTATGTGGCTCGTTGTTTGAATTGTCAGCAATGTGAAGTATGAAAATCAAAGACCTGGTGGTTTACTTCGGCAGATATAGATTCCTGAGTGGAAGTGGGAGCGTATCATTATGGACTTCGTTGTTGAACTCCCACGTACTTAGAGGAAATTTGATGCAGTTTGGGTTATTATGGATAGGCTGACTAAATCAGCACACTTCATTCCTGTAGCAAGTACTTACACTTCAGAGCGATTGGCTGAGTTATATATTCAGGAGATAGTTCGCCTTCATGGTGTGCCCGTGTCTATTATTTCTGATCAGGGTAAGCAGTTTACTTCGCACTTTTGGAGGGCAGTTCAGTGTGAGTTAGGTACCCGAGTGGAGTTGAGTACAACATTTCACCCTCAGACTGACGGGCAGTCCGAGCGTACCATTCAGATATTGGAGGGCATGCTCCGCGCTTGTGTTATTGACTTTGGAGGTTCCTGGGATCAGTTCTTGCCGTTAGCGGAGTTTGCTTATAATAATAGCTATCAGTCGAGCATTCAGATGGCTCCTTATGAGGCGTTATACGGTAGACGGTACAGATCGCCAGTGGGATGGTTTGAGCCGAGAGAGGCTCGGTTTTTGGGACAGAGTTAGTTCAGGAGGGCTTAGATAAGGTCAAGATTATTCATGAGAGACTTCGTGCGGCTCAGTCTAGGCAAAAGAGTTATGTCGATCGTAAGGTTCGTGATGTAGCATTCATGGTTGGAGAGAGAGTATTGCTTCGTGTGTCTCCCATGAAGGGAGTTATGAGGTTTGGGAAGAAGGGTAAGTTGAGCCCTAGGTATATCAGACCGTTTGAGATTCTTGATAAGGTGGGGGAGGTAGCTTACAGACATGCATTGCCTCCAGGGTTATCCTCGGTTCATCCGATATTCCATGTGTCTATGCTCCGAAAATATCATGGTGACCCGTCCCACGTGTTAGATTTCAGCTCTGTCCAGTTGGACAAGGACTTGACTTATGAGGAGGAGCCGGTAGCTATTCTAGCCCGGCAGGTTCGTCAGTTGAGATCTAAGAGTTATCCTTTAGTTCAAGTGCAGTGGAGAGGCCAGCCCATTGAGGCAGCTACTTCGGGGTCTGAGTCGTACATGCAGAGTAGATACCCACACTTGTTCGCCACTTCAGGTAATTTTCTATGTCCATTCGAGGACGAACGTGTGTTTTAGAGGTGGAGATTGTCATGACCCAAGGGGTCATTTTATAAAAATTAGACTTTGTTCCATTCTAAATAACCATAAGAGGACTAAAATTAAATACCTCGATTTGCGTGCGCAGTCCGAGCATGAAACCGGAAAGCTTTTATGTGAAAATATGAGAAATAGTGGTTTAGAATTTAAATTTGATAAAAGTTGACTTTGGTCAACATTTTGAGTAAACAAACCCCGGATCCATGTTCCGACGATCTCGGGAGGTCCGCAGTAAAATATGGGACTCGAGCGTATGCCCGGAAATGAATTCCGAGGTCCCAAGACTTAGAAATCAATTTTTGAAAGAAATTGTTTTGCTAAAATGTTTATGAATTAAAGAAAAGAAATAATGTTTAAAATCATTGGTATCAGGACCGTATTATGGTTACGGAGAGCGGTATAGATTTGTTATGATATTAAAAGGTTACCTGTGAAATTTGGTGAAAAACGGAGTTCGTTTGACGTGAATCGGACATCCGATTGAGAAATTATGAACTTTAAGAGTTCTTGTTGAAAACGATGAGTTTTGATGTTTAGTTCATAGATTTACATGTTATTTTCATGATTTTATCGCAGGAGCAAGTCTGTATGATAATTTTAGACTTGCGTGCATGATTTGTTTAGAGCCCCGAGGGCTCGGGTGAGTTTCAGATAGGCCACGGGGTGTTTTTCACATAAAAATAACTGCTGGTTTTTTTCACTTCTAGTGTCCAGGTATTTTTTTTTATGTGATCGCATAGGAGAGGCCGCGATCACATAGAGTAAAGTTTGAGGCCCTGTTTGGTACACTGTGCGAACGCAGCACACAGTGTGCGGTCGCGTATCACTGACTAGGCCAAGCTGTGCGAACGCACCCCCAACACTACGATCGCGTAGTGTTAGATCAGGCCTAGGGGAGAGGAGGTCAATACACTGCGATCGCAAACCATTTCCTGCGATCGCATAGAACCCCAACCCAGCTAATATAAATACCTGTTTAAAAATGGGCAGAACCCTTTCTTCTCCAAATTTTGAGGTTCCAGCCCTAAAAATGATTTTTCTTCAACAATCTTCATCCCAAGTCATAGGTAATCAATTCCAAACTTTGTTCTTTCAATTCTTTACTATTTTGCATCACTTTTAAAGCAAAACCAAAGAATTTTCATGGTAAAAATTGAGGATTGGGTAGAATTGGGAAGTTTTGTAAAAATCAAATTTTTATATCAAATTAAGGTCGGATTTCAAAACTAATAGCATATTTGGGTTCGTGGGTGAATGGGTAAACGTAATTTGCTCCGAACCCCGAGTTTAGACCAAGCGGGCCCGGGGTCGGGTTTTCACAAAGTTAGTTCCTTTAGCATTAGTTAATGATATTACGTTAATTGTGATTATATTCGAGCAAGTTAGAGGTGAATTCAAAAGGAAAAGCAATAATTGAGCAGTGAGTGGCTTGCGGAATTGAGGCAAGTGTTTGATTTAACTTTCGCTTGAGGGAATAGGACTCCCCATTTTCTTGCTATGTGAAAAGCATGGGCGTGAGCTATAGGTGAGGTGACGAGTATCTATGAACCACCCAAATTATTTGTTAAACATGATCCCTTCCCCGTCTCCAACTTAATTGATTATTATCTTAATTGTGATATGTTCATTATTGTTTCTATGACTATTTGGCCTTATTAATTTGTTGTTAGATATTGTTGTGGCTATTTTGGAAAGAGTATTGGTTGTTTGAGTTTTTTTTCCTTGTGGTATAAAACGGTTAAGAGGTTTGGCAGTGTTTTATGAATTTTACATATTTTGATATTCCTGTTGGTTTCATGGCTGAGATGATATTGATGAAGTTTACGAGAGAGATATAGTTTCTTATTTTTAATTGTTGAGACAAAAATATTGTGAAAGACTTGACCTGATTTGTGAAAATTATAAATAAATTGATATGATATGTCTGGTGGGAGCGGGTTGCACGCCGCAACAAGGAGTTATAAGGGAGGACATGTGGGATTGGGTTGCACGCCGCAACAGGAGTAATAAGGGTGATATATTTAGGGAGGAGCAATAAGGTAGGACATGTGGGAGCGGGTTGCACGCCGCAACAAGGAGCGATAAGGGAGGACATTTATATTTTACTGATTTTCAAAGAAAATAAAATTTTGAAAAGCTTAAATATTTATTTACCACTCTTTATATATTTTTGACACCATTTTCACCTAAAGTTAAAGATTTGTGATTTGAAAGTTATTGAGAATTGGTTATAGCTGAGACCTGAAAAGGGCAGCTGAGTTATTCTAATTTGTTGAAGCATCTGTTTAATTATTGGTTTAGATTTCCCATTTCTTGCTTTATATTTATTGTCTCAGTTATATGTTTCTTGTTCGTGTGGAATTGTGTTATTGTGTTGTTTTAGATATTAGTGACACATGTATATGTTGTTAATGCCCTGCCTTAGACTCGTCACTACTTCGCCGAGGTTAGGCTCGGCGCTTACTCAGTACATGGGGTCGGTTGTAATGATACTACACTTTGCACTCTTTTGTGCAGATCCAGGTACTGACCATCAATAGAGATATTTAGAGGCTATTCATTCGTTCGGAGACACAAGGTATATCTGCCGGCGTCCGCAGATCCCGAGAGTCTTCTCCTATTTAATATACGTTGTTTCATTTTATTCAGAACAGTTACATTACTGTCTTTCAGCCCATTATTTGTAGTATTCTTCAGTAGTTCGTGGATTGTGACACCAGATCCTGGGGTAGTCTTAGAGTTGTTTACATAATTAGTTCGTGATTCATTTTATTTAAATGGTAATTGTTATCATTTTATTTTATTTTTTTGTTGGAAATTGTTTTAATTAGGTTCAATTGAAATTTATTTATTTATGCTCAAGTAATTAATCAAGGAAATTAGTTAATCGACTTCTAACATTGGCTTACCTAGCAAGTGTGGTGTTAGACATCATCACGATCCGTGAGGTTGGGAATTTGGGTCGTGACAAGTAATTACAAAACCAAACTTCATCTCCTAGAATGCTGAAGTTCAGCAATTAGAAAACAAAACTTCAGCTCCTAGAATGCTGAAGTTCAGCAATTACAAAACAAAAACTTCAGCCAAAATATGTTGTAGTTTTTTTGAACTGAAGTTTTCCATGGCACTATGAACTGAAATTTGCGTTATTGCCTTTGCAAGTCAAGCTAAACTTCAGGCAAAAATACTTAAGTTATGCTTTGATAAGGCTACACTTCAGGCAAAAAATTATGAATTTCAAACTTCAGACATAAATTTTTGCTACTTCAGGCCTGTATGTCTGAAGCTACCCGAAAAGTGGGTACACTTGCAATTTTTTATGCTAAGCGGGTATAAGTTAAAAGGTGATCCAAAAACTGGGTATAGATGCAAATGCCCCATATGATGTAGCGACACAAACTCATTGATGAATCGACTAGTGGCTTATTAATTGGCTTTGGGTCAAAAACCCATGAGTAGCCCATTATTCTACTTCTATCGACATCAATTAGCTTATTTGACCGTGAAAATAGATGGACTAACCAGCTTCCAGATTGATAATTGAAAAATAGCCGGTGTTTTCAAAGTCATTGAACAATAACCACTATTTTAGTTGAAACATGAAAAGTTCCAACATAATATGCTAGATTTTGAAGCTCATGCGTATAAACTTTCAGCATATTATGTTGCAACTCCAGCACATTATGAAATTGTAGCAAATTATGCTAGATTCTCATATGAAAAAAAATCGAACTCCAGCATATTATGTTGGAGTTTTTTGGATTTTAAGGGTGTTTTTGTTCAAATTTTACCTTTACATGAAAAAATGGCTAAATTTCAATTATTTTTGAAACTTTGACTATTTTGCAATTACCAATTATAAATTAGGCTATTTCTGATTTCTTTTTTTACAATTTGACCCTCTCCATGGACCATTGAAATTGAACTCGAAATATGATTTACTATAAATCGCCTTAAGCAATTTCACATTGGAATGAGAAAGAAGAGTTAGAGGCTGTATAAGGGTAAGTTCAGAATTTAACTGTTGAGGCGTCTTTATGGTTAAAACTCAATGCCACAAAATAGTGAGGCCCAAAAACTTTTAAGGTGGCCTAGAAAATTTTGGTGTTTTTGCAGTCGTACCCTATATTTGTGCCACATTTTAACCTGTACCCTATTTTTAAAAATTATTGATCTGGTATCCAGCTGATAAAAAATCCGTAATAATATTACAATTACACCTCTAGATATATAAAACCAGAATCATGCAACCATATTCGTGAAAAAAGATCACCTCCTCTGCTCTCACCAGCTTTATAAAAAACCCAGACACTTGTCAGATTTATCTTCACAAATCACATTTGCATGACGTTGTTACACCTTGAAGCTAAAACTTCATGCTAATGTTGCATGGAGCTGTTTCGAGTTGAAGCTAAAACTTCATGCTAATATAGCATGAAGTTGTTTCACATTGAAGCTAAAACGTCATGTTAATGCATGCTGAAGTTGTTTACCGGCAATCTACTATTTTGTCATGAGTTTTATCTGAAACTTCAGTCTAAACATGCTAAAGTTATTTAGTTCATTTTCTAAATCTTCAGACTAAATATGCTTAAGTTTTTTAGTTCATTTGTGCAAACTTCAGACTATACATGCTTAAGTTTTTTAGTTCATTTGCTAAAACTTCATAAACATGCTTAAGTTTTTGTCTTGCAGTATATAACTTTCTAATGAGTTTTTTCTAATGTGTGCTGAAGTTATTTAGTTAATTTGCTAAAACTTCATACCAAAACATGCTGAAATTTTGTCCTACAGTCTACCTTTTATTAAAGAAGGGCAAAATCGTCTTTTAAAACCTTTTTAACAAAAAATAATACGGATGCAAATGGAAAAACAAAACGAGTATAAGTTAAAAGGGCAACCAAATAGGGCGCCCCATGCAATTTTTACGAAAAATTGTAACAAAGCAAACAATGGCACTTGGACATGGACCATGACATGTAATATTAGAGTTGATACCTTTCCTTGGGCAAACCGCGTTGAGAACGCTAAGCTCCTAGGGAGGGAGGTGAATGTTAATGTCCATGGGCCACTGGAAATTACATTCAAAAGGAAAATTCCGATTAAATAAAAAAGAAAATTTAGAAGCCATATAAAAAATAGTTCATGATTCAATTGTTGATACCGCTAAGGTGCCTTCTTGGTTAAAGCCTAAAGAGACCAATTCGTGTCTCATTAGAAACTTCTCACCCCCCTCCCCACTCCCTCGCGGCTTCCGCCGGAGTTTCTTCAAGGAACAACAATGGCCTTCATCAAAGTCCAGAAGACAAGGGCTTATTTTAAGCGTTTCCAGGTTAATTTCAAGAGAAGGAGAGAGGGGGAAACAGACTACAAAGCTAGGATGTAACAATCCGGTCTGTCATTACGTAAAACTTGCATTTAAAATTCTTGTTATTTACTTGTTATGGATTGGATATACTGTTATTGACGTGTGAGAGTTGGTAGACTTAGAATCGGAATGGTTGCAGTGATGATTTAGTCACTTAGTCCCTAAGAATGACCTTAAAATGGGAAAAGTCAACTAAGAGTTGACTTATTAGTAAAAGACCTCGGAATGCGGATTTTATGGTTCGGATAGCTTGTTAGGAGATTTGGGACTTAGGAGTGTGTTTAGATTATTTTTTGGGTGACCGGTGTAGAATTAGGCTTGAATTGGGGAAGTTAGTATTTTGGCGAATTCCGGTTGATAGGCGAGATTTTGATCCGAGGGTCGGAATGGGATTCTGAGAATTGCTGTAGCTTTGTTAGGTCATTTTGGACTTGCCCGCAAAATTTCAGGTCATTCGGAGATGGTTTGGTTGGGTTTTTGATCAAATGCGTGTTTCAGAAGTTTTTGGAAATCATAGGCTTGAATTGGATGAGAATTTATGGTTTTGATGTTGTTTTTGGTGTTTTAATGGCTCGACAAAGTTTGAATAACCATGTTGGATATGCTGGTATGCTTGGTTGGGGTCCCGAGGGGCTCGAATTTGATTTCGGGCGTTAAACGGAGAAGTTGGAACTTGAAATGCAGCTGAAGCTGCTGTTGCTGGTACGATCGCACCTGCGATGCTTGGGCCACAGGTGCGGATATCGCAGGCGCGGAACACATGGCGCAGGTGCGAGGTTTGGTCGCGGGGGTGGAAGGAAGATCGCACCTGCGAGGTCGCAGGTGCGGGAGATGGGCCTCGCAGGCGCGGGCCCTGGGTGTTAAGTGAGGGACCGCTAGTGAGGTCAATATGTCGCCCCTGGGGGACCGCTGTTGCGATGAAAAGGCCGCAGGTGCGAACGGGGTCGCAAGGGCGGATGGATGTCCACACCTGCGATGTCGCAGGCGCGGGAAAAATATCGCGGGTGCGGAAGCTGGGCAACTTAAGTGGGTTTCGCAGGTGCGGTTGAAAGGTCGCACCTACGGAGTCGCAGGTGCGAGAGAAACACCACTGTTGCGGAAATGCTTGGGCAGAACTATAAAAGGCAGCCTTCGCGAAATTAGTCTTCTTTCA
>ML250592.1:0-23607 GCA_005239495.1 Nicotiana undulata
CCAGTTCTTGGGAGGTTGTTTAGGTAAATATGGGAACGCTAAGACTTAATCATATTAATTGTGTGATGGTTGCTTGCTTATTATTTAATTGTGAACTACTATAATCGAATAAATGCGTAGTAAGGTGATGGTCGGCTAGCCTAGTTCCACGATAGGCGCCATCACGGCCTGTTAGGATTTGGGGTCGTGACAGGTTTTGGATAAAGTTAGGTTTTAGGGAAATTTGGGTGATTCAACCTCAATTTGGGGTCGGATCTTGAAATAAATCATATATGTGAACTCGTGGGATTATGGGTGATCGGGTTTTGGTCCGAACCTCTAGTTTGGACCAAGCGGACCCGGGGTCAAATTTTGGTATTTTTGGAAGAATGCTAGAAATTGAATATCTAGGCTATGGAATTGAGTTATCGGGTCTTTATTGATATTATTGAATCAATTATGTCTAGATATCATTGTTTCGGTGTCGGATTATAAAGGAAAGGCGGTCTTAGAGGGTTGATTGCTATACTTTGGACCGAGGTAAGTGTCTTGCCTAACTTTGGTGAGGGATTAAGTATTGTATGTTATGTGTTATGTGTTTATCATGTTCAATGTATATTTGAGGTGACGAGTACCTATACATTGTAATTGGAGCATGCCCGTGAGTCTATTTTTGATAAAATTCAGTTATTTCGTCGAAGTTCATCATACTATGTGATTGTCTCTACTTGAGAAGTTGATTGTGGTTGATGTATTGGTTGTAGAGATTATGAAATGTTGGTTTAATTGAGGATCCAAGCATACAGTATATATATTGAGTTGTTTGGTTATAGTTGAGACCCTTGTCGAGCATTTATTGAGATATTGGCTGATATTTTCCCCTTGCCGGGTGATTTGAACTGTCTTTTCCCACTTTGCTGCATTCCTTACCATACACATTATCTTGCATTGGTGAGGAAGAGTGTAAAGCACGAAGGGTGATGCCGTGCCATGTTTTACATTGATTATATCATGTCATGCATAGTGAGGAAGAGAGTAAAGCACGAAGGAAGATGCCGTGCCATGTTTTACATTGATTATATCATGTCATGCATAGTGAGGAAGAGAGTAAAGCACGATGGGTGATGCCGTGTCATGTTTTACATTGATTACATCATGACATGTATAGTGAGGAAGAGAGTAAAGCACGAAGGGTGATGTCGTGTCATGTTTACATTCATTGAAAGCACGAAGGTTAATGTCGTTCCATATTTACATTTATTGAAGCACGGAGGTTAATGCCGTGCCATGATTACATTGATTACAACATACATTGAATTGGTGAGGAAGAGAGTAAAAGCACGAAGGGTGATGTCGTGCCATTGTTATCATTCAAACATTTCATTCATACCTTATCAGTATTCGGTAAATTGTTTCTTTTCTTACTTGATGTTAATTAACTGCTCTATCTTATTGTTTTTTTCCCTTTATCTGCTCCCGTTCCCCGTATATGACTGTTATTCTTCCTTGCTCTGTTATCTATATTGTGTTGTAGAATAGGACAGGTGAACGTTATTTGCTAAGTCTAGCCTCGTCACTACTTCGGCCGAGGTTAGGCTCGACACTTAATCAGTACATGGGGTCGGTTGTACTGATACTACACTGCACTTCCTTATGTTGTGCAGATCGCGCTTTCGGACCACGTGGACCGCTCTGAGGGAGT
Source organism: Nicotiana undulata (assembly GCA_005239495.1). Classification (NCBI taxonomy): domain Eukaryota; kingdom Viridiplantae; phylum Streptophyta; class Magnoliopsida; order Solanales; family Solanaceae; genus Nicotiana; species Nicotiana undulata. The sequence goes on from ML250592.1 coordinate 1,682, forward strand.
CACCTTCAGTCCACATCGAGCTTCAAGGTATACACTGGCGTTCATGGGCCCTGGAGTCTCTTCTGCTATTAGTGTCTTATTGTCTCATTTCTCCTTCCGTTCTAAAGACATTTATGTATTTCCTTCCAGACTTGTATTTAGTATTCTTATAGATAGTCCGTGAGGTTGTGACACCCCGATTTTGGGATTTTGCGATGTTGTTGCCTTTATCATTTCATTATGCATTTTCGGAGTATTATTACATTTTTGCTGTAAAACTTTTGAAGTGGTTCTGGTTATTTCAGTGAAGGTTTGAAAGATAATTGCTTTATTATTGTTAAGTTATTTTATAAATGTCAAAGTGATGTGTACGTTGGCTTGTCTAGCGGGTTCAACGTTAGACGCAGTCACGGCCTAAAAGTTGGGAATTCGGGTGGTGAGAAGTTGGTATCAGAGCCCTAGGTTGCTTAGGTCTCACAACTCATGGAAAAACTTGGTAGAGTCTGAGGGATCGGTACGGAGACGTCTGTATTTATCCCCTAGAGGCTGCAAAGTTAGGATACTCCCCTTCTCTTCATACTTTGTCGTGCGTAGTATATTTTTTATACTGATCGAGTTTCTATTCTACTCTCTCGCAGATGGTGAGGATGCGTGCTTCCCTTGGTTCTGCTCAGCAGCCCGACACTCCTGCCACAGCTCCTACGAGGGGTCGAGGTCGAGGCCGTGTTAGAGGCCGAGGCCGGGGCAGGGCTTAGCCTAGAGCAGCAGCCCCAGTGGTGGACCCTCAGGTCGAGTCTGACGAGGAGGTCCCAGTTCTGGCAGTCCCAGTTGGACCAACGCAGGTCCCAGAGGGGTTCATAGCTACCCAGTGCTTCAGGACGCTCTTGTCCGTCTGGTAGGACTCATGGAGAGCGTAGCACAGGCAGGTCTTCTTCCTATTGCACCAGCTGGATCTCAGGCTGGGGGAGGGACCCAGACTCCTGTTATTCATACACAAGAGTAGGTTTCCACTTAGTTCCAGACTCCGGCACCTCAGCCAACCGGAGTAGCACAGCCGGGTATTACAGCACCTGTAGCTGAGGGAGCAGCTATGTCCGCGGATGCTTTGTGGAGACTGGACAGATTCACCAAGTTATTCACTACTACTTTTACTGGTGCACCGTCAGAGGATCCACAGGATTACTTAGACAATTGTCATGAGGTTCTTCGGAACATGGGCATAGTGGAGTCCAATGGAGTTGACTTCGCTACTTTTTGACTATCTTGCACAACCAAGACTTGGTGGAGGGACTACTGCTTAGCCAGACCAGCTGGGTTTGCATCTTTGACTTGGGCTCAGTTCACAGAGGTATTTTTGGGGAAGTTCCTTCCCATTACGCAGCGAGAGGATCTTAGGANATTCATTGAGGGATTGGCCCAGCCCATACGACCCTAGATGGTCAGGGAGTCGAGTACTAATATTTTATTCCAGGATGCGGCCGATGTGGCCAGGAGGATTGAGATTATTTTGTCACAGGGAGATGTTCAAGGGGGCTGACAAGAGGCCCCGTCATTTTGGTAGATTCAGTGGAGCCTCATCTGGAGGCAAGGATTCTTTCAGTAGGGGTCATCCACCCTGACCTTTTCAGTCAGCACTCTAGGTATTTCCCCGTGCACCGCCAACTCATGTTAGTGCACCGCCAGCATCTACCAGTGCACCACCACTCCAGAGTTTTCAGGAAGGTTATCAGGGTCGACAGGGCCAGTTTCTGAGTCCTCAGCCGCAACAGCTGAGATCTTGTTATACTTGTGGTATGCCGGGGCACCTTGCCAGATTTTTCCCTCGAGCTTGGAGTGGGCCCCAGCAGCAGAGTTCCCGTGCCTTGGTTCCAGTAGCAGGTGCACCCTTGCCTCCTCATCCATCTAGAGGTGGTGGCCATGGTTCCAGAGGTAGTGGTCATGTTCATAGAGGTGGAACACAGGCCACGAGGGGTAGAGGCCAGGTTGCAGCAGGTAGACCCAGGAATGTTCAGATTGGAGGGGCTCAGCCCCGGTGTTATGCTTTTCCTGCTCGTCCTGATGCTGAGGCTTCTGATGCAGTTATTACAGGTACGGTTTCAGTTTGCAGTCGAGAGGCTTCGGTGCTATTTGATCCAGGTTCTACATTCTCCTATGTGTATTCATATTTTGCCCCTTTTCTGAGTATGACCCGTGATTCTTTGAGTACTGCTGTACATATGTCTACACCGGTGGGTGATTCTATAGTGTTAGATCGAGTCTACCGTGCTTGCGTAGTAGTTATTGGTGGCCTGGAGACTCAGGTGGATCTTTTGCTTCTTGATATGGTTGACTTTGATGTTATATTAGGGATGGACTAGTTATCCCCCTATTATGCTATTCTGGACTGCCATGCCAAGACAGTGACCTTAGATTTGCCGGGAGTACCTCGTTTAGAGTGGAGAGGGACTCCTAGTCATTCATCTGGTAGGGTTATTTCTTAAATGAAGGCTCGGTGCATGGTCGAGAAGGGTTGTTTGGCCTCTTTTGCCTATGTTAGTGATTCTTGTGCTGAGGTTCCTTCTATAGAGTCTGTACCCGTGGTTCGTGAGTTTCCAGAGGTATTCCCTGTTGACCTTCCAGGTATGCCACCCGACAGGGATATTGACTTTTGTATTGAGTTAGCTGAGGGCACTCAGCCTATTTCTATTCCCCCGTATCGTATGGCTCCGCCAGAGTTGAAGGAATTAAAGGAACAATTACAGGATTTGCTAGATAAAGGCTTCATCAGGCCTAGTGTTTCTCCTTAGGGTGCTCCGGTATTGTTCGTGAAGAAGAAAGACGGCTCAATGAGGATGTGTATTGACTACCGACAGTTGAATAAGGTTAATATCAAGAACAAGTATCCTTTGCTGAGGATTGATGACTTATTTGATCAGCTTCAGGGTGCTACAATGTTCTCTAAGATAGACTTGAGATCTGGTTACAATCAGTTGAGGATCAGGGCGTCTGGTGTGCCTAAGACGACTTTTTGCACTCTTTATGGGCCTTATGAGTTCTTGGTCATGTCTTTTGGGTTGACTAATTCCACCACTGCTTTTATGGAGTTGATTAACCAGGTATTCAGGCTTTATTTGGACTCGTTCGTTATTATTTTCATTGATGATATTTTGATATACTCTCGCAGCCGAGAGGAGCACGAGCAACACCTTAGAGTCGTCCTCCAGACTCTGAGGGATAGGTAGTTGTATGCCAAGTTTTCTAAGTGTGAGTTCTGGTTGAGTTCTGTGGAATTCTTGCGCCACGTTGTATCGGCAAAAGGCATCCAGGTGGATCCGAAGAAAGTTTTAGCAGTTAGAGATTGGCCTAGGACCACTTCAGCCATAGAGATTCGGAGCTTCTTAGGCCTCGTAGGCTATTATTTCCGGTTCGTGGAGGGGTTTTCATCTATAGCATCCCCTATGACCAAGTTGACGCAGAAGGGTGTTCAGTTCAGATGTTCTGAGAAGTGCGAGGCGAGCTTTCAGAAGCTCAAGACAGCATTGACCACGACACCAGTGTTGATATTGCCCACAGGTTCAGGTTCGTATACTGTGTATTGTGATGCTTCACGGGTAGGTCTTGGTGCGGTATTGATGCAGGATGGAAAGGTCATAGCCTATGCATCTCGTCAGTTGAAGATCCACGAGAAGAATTATCCAGTTCACGACTTGGAGCTTGCAACTATTGTTCATGCCTTGAATATTTGGAGGCACTACTTGTATGGGGTACCGTGTGAGGTATTCACTGATCATAAGAGCTTGAAATACTTGTTTAAGCAAAAAGAGTTGAATATGAGGCAGCGGAGGTGGTTGGAGTTGCTGAAGGATTATGATGTTACTATTCTCTATCATCCGGGAAAGGCCAATGTGGTGGCCGATGCTTTGAGCTGGAAGTCAGTCAGTATGGGTAGTTTGGCCTATTTAGCAGTTGGAGAGCGACCTTTGGCTTTGGATGTTCAGGCGTTAGCCAATCGATTTGTTAGATTGGAGGTTTCTGAGACTGGCAGTGTTTTGGCCCATACCGCCGCTCGTTCTTCATTGCATGATCGTATCCATGCCAGGCAGTATGATGATCGTCATTTGTGTGCTCTTAGAGATGCAGTTCGGCACGGATGTGCCAAGCATGTCACAGTTGATGCTGAGGGAGTTTTGAGGTTGCAGGGTCGTATATGTGTTCACGATGTTGATGGCATTCGTGAGTTGATATTGTAGGAGGCCCATAGTTCTCGGTATTCCATTTATCCGGGCACCGCAAAGATGTACCAAGACTTGCGGCAACATTATTGGTGGCGTAGGATGAAGAAGGATATTGTAGCCCATGTAGCTCGGTGTTTGAATTGCCAACAAGTTAAGTATGAGCACCAGAGGCCCGGTGGTTTGATGCAGCAGATTGAGCTTCCCGAGTGGAAGTAGGACCGTATCATGATGGATTTCTTAGTTGGGCTTCCACGGACTCCGAGGATGGTTGATGCAGTATGGGTTATTGTAGATAGGCTGACCAAGTCAGCACATTTCATTCCTGTGTCGGTTTCATCTTCAGCAGAGAAGTTGGCTCAGATCTATATGAGAGAGATTGTCAGATTGCATGGTGTGCCCTTATCCATTATATCAGACAGAGGTACTCAGTTTACCTCCCATTTCTGGAGAGTATTTCAGCAAGAGTTGGGTACTCAGATTGAGTTGAGCATAACATTTCATCCTCAGACAGACGGACAGTCCGAGCGTACTATTCAGATTTTGGAGGATATGTTGCGAGCTTGTGTCATTGATTTTGGTGGTTCATGGGATCAGTTCTTGCCTTTAGCTGAGTTTGCCTACACCAACAGTTATCAGTCGAGCATTCAGATGGCTCCGTATGAGGCGTTTTATGGTAGGCGATGTCGGTCTCCAATCAGATGGTTTGATCCCGGAGAGGCTAGGTTATTGGGTTCTGAGTTAGTCCAGGATGCCTTGGACAAGGTGAAGATTATTCAGTATAGGCTTTGTACAGCTCAGTCCAGGCAAAAGAGTTATGCCGATCGTAGAGTTCGAGATTTGGCTTTCATGGTAGGAGACCAGGTGTTCCTTCGAGTGTCGCCTATGAAGGGCGTGATGAGGTTCGGAAAGAAGGGCAAGTTGAGCCCTAGGTACATTGGTCCCTTTGAGATTTTGGACAAGGTAGGAGAGGTGGCCTACAGACTTTCCTTTCCACCGCATTTATCAGCCATGCATCCAGTGTTTCATGTATCTATGCTCCGGAGGTACATTGCAGATCCTTCTCATGTTCTTGACTTCAGCGGTGTCCAGTTGGACAAGGATTTGACTTATGAGGAGGAGCCGGTAGCCATATTAGGCAGGCAGGTTCGCTAGTTGAGATCGAAGAGTTATCCTTCGGTTCGTGTTCTATGGGGAGGTCAGCCTGCCGAGGCAGCTACTTGGGAGTCCGAGTCCGATATGAGGAGTCGTTATCCCCATCTGTTCTCAGACTCTGGTACTTTTCTATGTCCGTTCGAGGACGAATGGTTGTTTTAGAGGTAGAGATTGTGATGACCCAAAAAGTCATCCTGAGTTAATTAAGCTAAATCTGTGTTTCGAGGATCCAAAAGCCTCTGTTAATCTCTCCTCGATATGCTTGCGTAGCCTGGACGTGTAGCCGGGAAGCTTCTATGTGAAAATATAATAAAAATGGAATTTATAATAATTAATGGAATAGAGTTGACCTTGGTCAACATTTTTGGTAAAGGGACCCGGACCCGTGATTTGACAGTTTGGGAGGGTCCGTAGGAAAATATGGGACTTGGGCGTATGCCCAAAATCGAATTCCGAGGTCCCAAGCCCGAGAAATGAATTTTTAGAGAAAATTGTTTTCTAAAAATAATAAAGGATTTTGAAAATAAAGAGTTATGTGAAAACCGTGTTACCGGGCCCGTATTATGGTTCCGAAGCTCGGAACAGTTTTAATATATGTTATGTGACTTATCTGTGAAGTTTGGTGTAAAACGGACTTGAAATGACGTGTATCAGATTAAAATTGGAAGAGTTAAGCTTTGTGAAGTTTTAAGAAAATTCTAAGATTTTTAGGTTTGATCCGATGATTTTGATGATATTTTGATGATTTAAAAGCTTGAACAAGTCCCTAGGATGTTTTGGTAGTCGTGTGTATTTTTGGTTTTGAGACCCGAGGGCTCGGGTGAGTTTCGGGTAGCTAACGGGGTGTGAAAAGAAGGAAAAATCTGGTGTCTGGTGTTTAACACTATGCGATCGCATAGGCTGAGTCGCGATCGCATAGTGTAGTAAGGTGGGGGAGGTTCTGTGGCACTATGCGATCGCATAGTGTGTATGCGGTCTAGAGTGGGGTCTGGGGTAGTTGCTCTGTGGTCGCGTAGCTAGTCTGCGATCGCAGAAGGTCAAGTCCGCTAGGTCTGCGATCGCATGTCCCCTTCTGCGATTGCATAGGGTCGCCCAGCTTCTCTTCTGCGATCGCGCCCTTCCTTCTGCGATCGCAGAGGGCAATTTCGCCTAGGGATTTTCTTAAGTCCAAAACAGACCCATTACGGGATTTTTCTTATTTTTCACCCTCTTCTTCTTCCCCACTCCTCCCTTAGGCGATTTTGAAGACCTCCATTGCCATAACTCTATAGGTAAGTGATTCCAACTCCATTTTCTTCCACTTTTCTTCTATAATCACTAGAAATCTAGGCCTAAAATCATAAAATCAAGTAGAAATTAGGGGTTTTGGATAGAATTAGGTTTTTGGGAAATTTGGGTGATTCAACCTCAATTTGGGGTCGGATCTTGAAAAAAATCATATATGTGAACTCGTGGGATTATGGGTGATCAGGTTTTGGTCCGAACCTCAAGTTTGGGCCAAGCGGGCCCGGGGTCGAATTTTGGTATTTTTGGAAGAATGCTAGAAATTTAATATCTAGGCTATGGAATTGAGTTATCGAGTCTTTATTGATATTATTGAATCAATTATGCCTAGATATCGTTGTTTCGGTGTCGGATTATAAAGGAAAGGCGGTCTTAGAGGGTTGATTGCTATACTTTGGACCGAGGTAAGTGTCTTGCCTAACTTTGGTGAGGGATTAAGTATTGTATGTTATGTGTTATGTGTTTATCATGTTCAATGTATAGTTGAGGTGACGAGTACCTATACATTGTAATTGGAGCATGCCCGTGAGTCTATTTTTGATAAAATTCAGTTATTTCTTCAAAGTTCATCATACTATGTGATTGCCTCTACTTGAGAAGTTGATTGTGGTTGATGTACTGGTTGTAGAGATTATGAAATGTTGGTTTAATTGAGGATCCAAGCATACAATATATATATTGAGTTGTTTGGTTATTGCAGAGACCCTTGTCGGGCATTTATTGAGATATTGGCTGATATTTTCCCCTTGCCCGGTGATTTGAACTGTCTTTTCCCACTATGCTGCATTCCTTACCATACACATTGTCCTGAATTGGTGAGGAAGAGTGTAAAGCACTAAGGGTGATGTCGTGCCATGTTTTACATTTATTATATCATGTCATGCATAGTGAGGAAGAGAGTAAAGCACGAAGGGTGATGCCGTGCCATGTTTTTACATTGATTACATCATGACATGCATAGTGAGGAAGAGAGTAAAGCACGAAGGGTGATGTCGTGCCATGTTTTACATTGATTACATCATGACATACATAGTGAGGAAGAGAGTAAAGCACGAAGGGTGATGCCATGCCATGTTTACATTCATTGAAAGCACGAAGGTTAATGCCGTGCCATATTTACATTTATTGAAGCACGAAGGTTAATGCCGTGCCATGATTATATTGATTACAACATACATTGCATTGGTGAGGAAGAGAGTAAAATCACGAAGGGTAATGTCATGCCATTGTTATCATTCAAACATTTCATTCATACCTTATCAGTTTTCGGTAAATTGTTTCTTTTCTTACTTGATGTTAATTAACTGCTCTATCTTATTATTTTTTCCCTTTATCTTCTCCCGTTCCCCGTATATTATTGTTATTCTTCCTTGCTCTGTTATCTTTATTTTGTGTTGTAGAATAGGACAGGTGAACGTTATTTGCTAAGTCTAGCCTCGTCACTACTTCGGCCGAGGTTAGGCTCGGCACTTACTCAGTACAATGGGTCGGTTGTACTGATACTATGTTGCACTTCTTTATGTTGTGCAGATCCCTCTTTCGGACCCCGTGGACCGCTCTGAGGGAGTCACCTTCAGTCCACATCGAGCTTTAAGGTATACCACTGGCGTTCATGGGCCCTGGAGTCTCTTCTGCTATTAGTGTCTTATTGTCTCATTTCTCCTTCTGTTCTAAAGATAATACTGTATTTCCTTTCAGACTTGTATTTAGTATTCTTATAGATAGTCCATGAGGTTGTGACAACCCGGTTTTGGGATTTTGCGATGTTGTTGCCTTTATCTTTTCATTATGCGTTTTCAGAGTACTATTACATTTCTGCTGAAAAACTTTTGAAGTGGTTCTGGTTATTTCAGTGAAGGTTTGAAAGATAATTGCTTTATTACTGTTAAGTTGTTTTATAAAAGTCAAAGTATTGTGTACGTTGGCTTGTCTAGCGGCTTCAACGTTAGACGCAGTCACGGCCTAAAAGGTGGGAATTCGGGTCGTGACATAATGCATTTTGCGCAACTCCAGCAACTTGCTTTTCCCCTCTAATGCCTGAGAAACCTTATGCACAACAACTACAACAACAAACCCAATTTTGTAATGACTCGACCGTTCGTTATGAGCTCTAGCACGTCGTTCAGCAGTTGGCAGTCATGAACAACTTCATTTCGAGTATTATGACTTGTGTGTATAGTCGGAGGTGAAATTCAGGAAGTTCGGAGTTTAATTGAGAGGAAAATTTTCATTTCAGGAGCCTTAAGTTTAAGAAATTAAGTAAGACTGGAATTTTCAGTAAACGACCTCGGAATATGGATTTGAAGGTTCCAACAGGTTCGTATGATGATTTCGGACTTGGGCGTATGTCCGGAACGGGTTTTGGATAACCCGTGAGCGTTCAACGTGTATTGTGGAAGTTAGTATTTTAGAAGAATTTCATAAATTTGGGTTGCAAGGTATTTCAGTGTTATAGATGTCCGATTTGGATTCCGAGTCTGGGATTAGCTCGTATGGTGATTCTGGAGTTGGGAGCGCGATCGGAAGTGAATGCCGATGTCCGTAGGTCATTTTGAAGTCATTTGGCTAAAGATAGAAATTTGAAAGTTTTTGAGAAAATCCGACCGGAAGTGGGAATTTTGATATCGGGGTCGGAATGCGATTCCGAAAGTTGGAGCAGGTCCGTAATATCGAATGTTACTTGTGTGCAAAATTTGGGGTCAATCGGACGTGATTTGATAGGTTTCGACATCGGATGTGAAAGTTAGAAATTTTAAAGTTCATAAAGTTGAAATCTTGCGCGATTCGTGTTTTCGGCGTTGTTTGATGTGTTTTGAGGCCTCGACTAAGTCCGTGATATGTTTCCAGACTTGTTGGTACGTTCGGACGGGGTCTCGAGGGGCTCGGGTGAGTTTCGGGGTGGTTTAGGACCATTTCTAGACCATTTTATAACTACTAGTTTTTGTCAATAACAGTGTTCTACGCGATCGCGGTGAGTAAAATGTGAGAAACGGGCCAATGAATCGCGATCGCGGAAAGCCTTTCGCGATCGCGTAGAGTGAATGTTCTGCTGCACTGACTTGACTTCGTAGGCTCATATCTCACAATCTATAAGGTAGTTTTAGATGGTATAAAATTTAAAGTTGTAGCCCTTTGTGTCTAGTTTCTAGAAAAGTAAACCATGCACGATTTGGATGTTTTTACAAAGAGATATGGTTGTTACACTACAGGGTGTCGGGGAAGATGAAGAAGAAAGTTGAGTTGCACATGGGCTGACTTTGCCAGATTATATCTAGCAATCTATAAGGAATTGGGAGATGACCAACACAAGGAAGTTGTAGATCTTTGAGTCTAGTTTTCAGAACATTTAACCATTTGTCATTTGGAGTTGTGTGCAAATCGTTATGACTATTCTACTGGAGGTTGTCCGGGCAAGCTGGGCAATTTTTCTCCGCGATCGCGAAGAGAAAATTTTGGGCTGGAAAATTGTTCTCCGCGATCGCGATGAGTAAATACCTGGGCAGAATGATATTTTAGCGGGTTTAGCTCATCTTTCTTCATTTCTTCACTTGGTTGGGGCTGTTTTGGAGGATTTCAAAGGGTGATTTTCATCAAGCATTAAGAGATAAGTGGTTCCTTCTCATTTCCAAGCTAATTCAAGGTTTATACATGAGATTAAACATGAAAAATTATGGAAAAATTGGGATTTTGGAAGAAACCTAGAATTTGGGTAAATGTGATTTTTGCCATGAATTGAGCATAAATGTTGGAGTAAATTGTGTAATTGAATTAGTAAAGCCTCGGGTAGAGATTTTCTTCAAGAATTTTCGAAGTACAGGCACGTGGGCCCGAGGGCATTTTGGTCATTTTATTGAGCTGGGCTGCGAAACTCTGTAATTTGAATTTGTTATGATCAATTGAGTATACTTTCATTGAATTATCGTTATTTGGATAGTTTGGGGGCGTTGCACATCCGTTGGGGTCGTCATAGGGGCTCGAAAGCCGGTGATGAATCTTCGAAGCGAGGTGAGTCTCCTTTCCAACCTTGTAAGGGGGAAATGTCCCCATAGGTTTCTTATTTGTTATGTATACATGTTGTGGGGGCCGCGTACGTACCAAGTGACGAGAGTCCGTACGTGGCGACTATATTGCTATGTCGGGTAGCTTTAGGACTCACGAGCATGCCTCTATGTGCCTTATTTGTACCTTGTATGTATTGTAAGTTGTGATTGTTGTTGAGATGACATGGAAAGGTGAAATATTATGATTTCAATCCCAGTTGGCTACAATGTTATTGGCACAGTCCGATCGAGTTCACTGTTGAGTCGGTACACATATGTACCTATATATGTATATGCACTTGTTATCGAGTCAGCACACGAGTCGCAGACTGGAGGCGCGATCGTGGGTCAACTTATATATTATTATCATCGAGTCAGCACACGCGCAGATTGGAGGCGCGATCGTGGGTCAACTTATATATTATTATCATCGAGTCAGCACACGAGTCGCATACTGGAGGCGCGATCGTGGGTCAACATATATATTATTATTATCGAGTCAGCATACGAGTCGCAGACTGGAGGCGCGATCGTGGGTCAACTTATATATTATTATTATCTAGTCAACACACGAGTTGCAGGCATGATGCGCGATCGTGGGTCAGCTTATCATTATCGAGTCAGCACACGAGTCGCAGACTGGATGCGCGATCGTGGGTCAGCTTATCATTATTGAGTCAGCACACGAGTCGCAGGCATGATGCGCGATCGTAGGTCAGCTTATTACTATTGAGTCATCACGCGAGTCGCAGGTACGATTCGCGATTTTGGGTTAGCTTATGACCTCAATCCTTATGACCACCCTTATGACTCCGGCAGGTTGTCTTGTCCGTGTCTGTATATGCTCCTTGGGTTCTGGTTCACTTATAATTTGATAGTTAGGCACTGGTTAAGAGAAAATTATAGTACATTGAGGTTCATTTTCAGTTATTACCTGAATTTCCTTATTTGATATGCACTTGTTGTTTACTGTCCTACCTGCCTACTGCTTTTCTATATCCTGTCATATATTATATTGTTGGACCTTAGTGAGTGTCTAGTCGACCTCTCTTTACTACTTCTTCGAGTTTAGACGGGATACTCACTAGGTACATATATGTTTATGTACTCATGCTACACTTTCTGTGCATTTTGCATAGATATCTTCATAGTTCAGCGATTGATTTGGAGACTTACTCGGGCTGCATTCATCTGGAGGCGTTCCGCATATGACAAAGTCTCCTTCTTTCTATATCTTTACATTGTATCTCTATTGTCTTTGTCCCATTTATTTCTCGGACAAGAGTTGTATAATTGTATAAATTCTTAGAAACTGCTCATGTACTTGTGTCACCGGGTTCTAGGGATGTGTTGAGTCGTGTTTTAATGAACTAAATGGATTTCCTGTCGTGTTTAATTTACAAAGAATTATTTATTTGATTATGAAATGCAATAAAGGCAACGATTTCGAATTGTTAAACATGAAGGTATGTCAACTGATTAAGGGGTTGGCTTGCCTGACAATGGTGTCCGGCGCCATCACAACCCATAGGTTTTGGGTCGTGACAACGTGGTATCAGCGCTCTAGGTTCCCCTAGGTTTCACGAGTCAAGAGCAAGTCTAGTTGAGTCTTGCAGATCGGTACAGAGACGTCTGTACTTATCTTCGAGAGGCTACAGGGCTGTAGGAGTACTTCCCTTCTTGATTCCTCATCGTGCGATTTGATTCCATTAAGGCTTATGCCTATGTTTCTTCCTACTCAATCTCATTCGTCACGAAGCTCTTGCTATGATTCGAGGAGTTGAGGAATTGAAATGGTGCTACAGATATCGTGCGAGATGTTTTCCGTGTGCAGTTGGTTGCGGCTGTTGTTGTTGCCCTGCAGAAGAATAATATGTTGTTTCAGCTCAGTATTTCTGAGGATTTTGAGGCTATGATCGGGTTGTTATGATGCTTACGATTGGACATCACGCGGTGTTGATAGAATGTTAGGATGCTTGCCCATATGTAGGGGCAATGAATGCCTTGAAGGGAGGTCTTCTCAGGGCGTGGTTTCGAGATTTCAGTATTTTAGTTCCGGCGGAGGAAAGGCACTTGGACTATGAATGGTCCGGTTCGGATTGATAAAGTAGTTAGCTTGGTTCTATCGAGCAAGGTGGAGTATTCACATGTGTTGTGGTATCGTTGTTTGATCGAATATGATATGTTAAATTCGCCGGTGTTATAGCTCTTCGGTTGCATGGGGTTAGGGTGCTGTGAAGCGGTGTTGGAGAAGAGATTGTCAGAGATCGTGGTGTGTAGTGGTTCAGAATTGAACAGTTACCTCTAATGAAGGCAGCTCGAGAAAGATGATCTTCGGAGAGTTTGAAGTTGTGGTGATCTGCTGGTCTAAAGAGCTACAGAGAATGATGTTGAATTGAGGACGCAATTGAGAAGCACACGATGAAGGAAGATATGTGAAAAGTGATAGGTGGTGGTTCCATTTCTAAAAGGCCAGGCGTAAGGAAAGGAAGTCGGGTAGTGCTTAAAGGAATGAGGTTAACCAAAGTGGGGGAGTCCCACCACCTGCAGTTGGGTTGTGGGGTTGTGTCCTCATGGAGTTGCGGATTGTCGGCATATTGGCAAGTTGTTACAACTAAGGGAAAGGAGTAAAGAAGTAATTGAGCATGGCATTCAATAAATGTGTGCGAAGTTGATCCTATTGGACCAGGGTTAGGCTTTGGAAGATTAAGAATTTGTGCTTAAGACATATGCAAGTTGTAAGGGTAGCGACTCAGTCACGTGCTCTGTTGAAAGGGTGTTCATGTGATAGGAGAGCCTTGGGGTTGATTGTATTCGGGGCCAGTCAGAGTGGGTGACTCTCAGTAGTGGTCCTAATGAATTCGAAAGTTAGAGAATGTGGTGTTTAAGGATTTCAGGCAACAGTATAATTAAGAATCGAGCTTCTGCAATATAATCTGTAAGAGGAAGGAAGATGGTTGGAGTGTTCTATGTTATTTCAGCACGCTGGATAGTATCAGAGGAGTGAGAGAAATAGACTCCAGGTTGTAGAAAGATTATTAGGAGGTTGTGAGACGGGTTGCGAGATTTAGGAAGCATGGTCTCGTGAATCAATGTCACTCGGGATGAGTGAGGGTCGAGCTGCTATGAGTTAAAGGAAGTTACTATTATCTTCAAGGAAATTAAAAATGATTAAAAAACGAAAGATTGGTTAGTCATGGGTGAAATGTCACAAGTACGGCAGTGATCAGTTCCTTCGACATGTTTGAGTATGTGTATGGTTTGTGCAGGTATGTGTGGGGCTCGTCGACCGTCGTAATAGATTTCAGCTGGAAGCATTCAAGTCCTATGGACTGTCAGGTGTAGGCGGGTCCCGGAAGGGTTATGGTGGTTCAGACCACTACTTAAGGATTTGCATGTATTGTGATTGTGAGAGCTCACTTGTGTGTTGTTATGGTTCTCATGAATTGAAGCAAGTAAAAGGTTTCTCTATGTGATGAAGTGTTCACCCTGTTAGTCGTTCAGGAGTTATGATGGAACTTCCTATGCTATTCCATATTGGCATGTTATGTGCAAATAAGCGGTATGTAACTGGAAGTAAGAATCGAGATTGCGGTTCGGTGTTAACAAGGATGTCATGAGCGCAGGGGAGCAAGAACAAGGGATTTGAATGTCTAGAATAAGCTGATGTTGTCTTCAGTGTCACCTGAGATCGGTGTTTGGTGAAAGAGACTTGGTAACCTGATTACGGGTCTGGGGAGGGTACTTTGTACGCAAACCTTACCCTACCTAATGCATGTAGAGAGATTGTTTCTAATAGACTCTCGGCTTAGGAAGGGCAAGAGGAAGAAACCTTATGCACAACTGCTGCAATTTCAGCAGCTGGTTGCTCATGAAACTTCAATCGATCATTACCAGTTTGAATCCCAGATGCCCCAACGGATTGTTGAACCACATCAAGCTTGTTTGAAGTAATAGCTCAATTAATAGTAGTCTGCAACGCACCGGCAGTAGCACCTACTGGTTTTTCAACTGCAACAGTAGATTTAACAAGCTTCACATCTTGAGACTTAGCATGAGCTGCTTGTTACACTAAAATAACCCAAATTAATTTTTGTTTATATGCTTATTAATTGTGGAATTGGAAGAAAAACGTTAAGAGAGAGTTCAGAGCCGAACAATAAGAAAGAGTGAGCAGTGTTCTCCACCCAAAGACCATTTTGTTCTTATCGCCATTCTCACGCTAAACTCTTCATCATGTGAAGGCAACGATAGCTCATATTTTTCAGCCATAGATCAGCTTTAAAACCTTATGTTTCGTCACTTCAAATTAGCTCCAAAACAATACAAAAACACTACCAAAAACTCCTCTAAAGCAGCCACAAAAACATCTGTTGTGAATCAACCCAAATCAGTCACCAAGAATCCCCCAAAACAGCACAAAACCACCACCAAAATCATCTCAAAACTGTCCAAAAACTAACGCCAAACAGATCTGAAAATCTATTTAGAAACCATCTAAAAATTAGTCCGAACAGTCATAAAAATATTAGCCGAGCTCCACCCAAAACTGGAGGTCTTTGTTGTTCAGATCTGGACGTGAAAAAGGATGAGATCGAGGTCTTTACATCAAGGTTTCTAGGCAAGGATTCGGTCCCGGTTCAATGCGAGCATCACTGTATGGTTTTTGTTTTAGACATAGTGTGCATTGACTTCATAAATCAAAGAAAAATTTGCTGTCAAAGTTGACATGTGTAAGAAAGCTATAAATTCAAAAGTTAGTGTTCACAATGCAATAATGCAGAAGGTAGTTGATGACTTGGCTGAGCATTCGAAGCTTGAAGATGCAACAGAGTTGGTGAACTTGTCCAAATCATGTAAGAGATTTTCTGGTATAAATTCGTCATGGGCTATTGAGTCGAGCGGAGGCGAAGGAAAAGGCTAATTTGAGTGCGGAGTTAGCCGGATTTAGGTAAGTGTTTTGCCTAACTTTGTTGAGAAAAACACACATGCGTACATGGATATACATGTGATACACAATTGATAAAAATATGATACATATGTGATACACAAATGATACACAATGTGATACACATTTCATTTTTTTTTCATGTTCAGTTTTTATTTCGAATTTTCTATTCAAACCACCTCACAACTTCACCAAATCATCCCAAAACTGATATTCAATCTCCTTAAGATGTACCCAATATATTCTAATAATAACCACTCAAAAGAAAACAAAAATTTGATTTCTTTTGCTACAAATAGCTAATTGGCTAATATTAGTAATATTTTATTGTCACGACTCGAATTTTCCACCATTGGGACCGTGATGGTGCCTAACGTTGAACCTGCTAGGCAAGACAACGTGAATGTTTATGTTACCTTACTCTTTTATTATTATTATCAGATAGCAGGTGAAATACAACGCTAACACAAATGAAAGTACAAAATGAAGCAAAGTATAATAACTTAAGTTAATGCCTTTACGAAATTTTCACAATACCAATCCCAGAATTTTGGAGTCACAAACTCACAGATTGTCTATGAATAATACATATAAAGGGCTGAATGAAATAAGTACATATGTTTCTGAAATAACTAGAAGAGAAGGCAAAAGGTAGGAGGGGACGCCAAGGCCTACGGACGCCTGCAGGACTACCTCGGTGTCTCCACGTAGACTGAAGACAGCCTCCTCGCCCTAATGTCCGTAGGGTTCTGTACTAGGAACTGCACAACAAAAATGTGCAGAGTGTAGCATCAGTACAACCGACTCCATGTACTGAGTAAGTGTCGAGCCTAACCTCGGCAAAGTAGTGACGAGGCTAGGACACGACTATCTAAACAACCTGTGCATGTCAATAATATACATAAAACGAGAATAATAAC
The DNA here is from genome assembly GCA_005239495.1 of Nicotiana undulata. Taxonomy (NCBI): domain Eukaryota; kingdom Viridiplantae; phylum Streptophyta; class Magnoliopsida; order Solanales; family Solanaceae; genus Nicotiana; species Nicotiana undulata. The sequence continues at coordinate 18,219 of ML250592.1, forward strand.
AAGATATAAAAAATTAAGAATAAAAGGAAGGGGAAACATGATGAGGGGAGGAGATATCAAGTAAAGGAATTAAAGAAGTAAAGCACAGAGTATACATCAATTAAAAGCAACAAATAACAACACAAACAAGTGCACGACATCACCCTTCGTGCTTTTTACTCTCATCCTCACCAAACAATAAAAATAGAAATGCACGGAATCACCCTTCGTCCTTTTACTCTCATCCTCACATCAGATAACGAATAGAAATGCACGGCATCACCCTTCGTGCTTTACACTCATCCTCACAGCAGATACTAAATAGAAATGCATGGCATCACCCTTCGTGCTTTACTCTCATCCTCGCAGTAGATAATAAATAGAAATGCACGACATCACCCTTCGTGCTTTACACTCTTCCTCACCCAAACAAATCAACGACAACAATTTGGCAAGGAAAAACCAACAATAAGAACGGTAATAATGAAACCATAACGTCCCGACAAGGGAAAACAACAGTAGAACTAATACCATCTCGGCAAGTAAAACAACTATAACCAATCTCACTTAGTGCATAACTTCACATAGAATTCCTCAACCGAAACCAATACTCAACATAAATTAATAACAAGAATTTCCACCAATATGAATAACTACGAATGAAACTCAAGTAATACTTAATAGAAAACCACAAAGTTCACAATATTCGACGCACGGGCATGCTTGAAACCAACGTATAGGTATTCGTCATCTCACATATACGTTGAACATGATACTAACACATAGCAAATAGGACACGAAACCTATTCCCGCAAGCTAAACTTAAGCCAAATACTTACCTCGAATTCCACGACCAACTCAAACCTCAATTACCGCTTTCCCTTTTGAATTTGACTCCATTTCACTTGTATCTAGACATAGTTAACTTAATAACATCAATAAATGCTAAATAATTCAATCTCAATGCTTAATTATAGGTTTTCTATCATTCTTCCGAAAAAGTCAAAAATTGACCCCGGGCCCGCTTGGTCAAAACACGAGGTTTGGACCAAAACCCGATCACTCATTTACCCACGAGCTCGAATATGTAATTAGTTTCGGAATCCGACCCCAAATCGAGGTCTAAATTTCCAAATTTGTAAAATCCTTAATTACCCTAAAATCCCTAATTTCTACCCTTAAAGAATAAGATTTAGGCCTAGAAATCTAATGGGTGTTAATGAAAATTGAAGAAAACAAGTCTAAGAACACATACCTATGGTTTTGTGGTGAAATCCCTCTTCAAAAATCGCCCAAGCTCGAGTTTTAGTGAAAGAGTTATGATATTTTGAAGAAGTCCCCTTTTTGTTACTGTTTAAGTGTTGGGCAAAGTACTCAGTGTTTTCACGTGAGTACTGATGCGTTCGCGAAGGGCAGCCTACTATAGGACTTATGCGATCGCAGGAGGAACTGTGCGTTCGCGAAGGCTTAGCCCTGCCCCACCTTCGCGTTAGCGTATATGGGGTCGCGTTCGCATAGCTCTCCTAGGTTCTGGCCAGCACCCTTTCCTATAACAGTGCGTTCGCATCTGACCTGGCGCGTTCGCGTAGAGTATTTTTCTAATGCTGCGCGTTCGCACCCCAGGTCTATGCGTTCGCATAGAGCAAATCTCAGCCCCATCCCATTTCTTCTTCGCGTTCGCATGGGTTACCACACGTTCGCATAGAGTAAAAACCCAGAAAACAGATACAACCCACAACAACAGATTTTCTAAGTTCAAATCACCTCGACGCCTATCCGAAACTCACCCGAGCCCTCGGGGATAAAAAAATGAACATGTACACAACCTCAAAAACACCCTACAGACTTACTCGTGCGATCATCGCCAAAATAACCTCTTAAACAAAGAATTTAGCATAGAAATCAAAGAAAAATCTCAAAACTTTCAAAGTATCAAATTTCACAACTACGGGTCCGAATCAAATCAAACGACCTCCGTTCCTTACCAAATTTTACAGACACATCTTAAATATCATATTGAACCTGTATCGGGATTCAGAACCAAAACACAGGCCTGATATCATAAATTTCCAATATAACCAAATTTCCAAAAACTAATATATTTTCAGAAATACAATTTCTTTCAAAAATTCATCTCGGGCTTGGGACCTCGGAATTCGATTCCAGGCATACGCCCAAGTCCTATATTTTCCTACGGACCCTTCAGGACCATCAAATTATGGGTCCGGGTTCGTTTACCCAAATGTTAACCGAAGTCAACTTAAATTTAATTTTAAAGGTAAAATTAAAAATTTTCTCAGTTTTTCATATTAAAGCTTCCCGGATATACGCACGAGATGCGCACGCAAAACGAGGTGAGATAAAATGAGGGTTTCAAGGCCTTGGAACACCATTTTGACTTATAAAACAAGGGATGACCTTTTGGGTCATCACATTCTCCACCTTTAAAACAAACGTTCTCCCTTGAACGGACATAGAAAAGTACCTAAATCGGGAAAAAGATGGGGATATCGGCTCCTCATATCAGAATAGGACTCCCAGGTAGCTTCCTCGGCAGTGTCACGCCCCCTTTTTCCTCTCCTTGCGAATCAGTCAGGGTTTTTGACATTATTGGGACAATTCGTTTTCTTTTGGGAATGGGGTATGCATGGAATCAAAGAGTCGCCACCTAACGATTTTAAGGTGCGTTAGGGCACCTATTTAGGGTCATTTACAAACAAGATTAGATAACCAGAGACAGGTTAAGGGCTTAAAATTACTCTAAGGGGAAGGTGTTAGGCACTCCTTAGAGTCCACAACTGTGGTTCCCGGCCAAAAACTTTGTGAATTTAAGCAAGTAGCAAATAGGCAATTAATGTTTAAAAACAAGTAAAGAGTGTTGAAAAATTCACAGTCTAAGCACACATGTGTTACGAAAATATATATAATATCTAAGTAAGGTTTTTGAAAGAGTTATAATCTAAAACATGTATACAAAGGATATGGGAGTCCTAGGTTGTTTGTCATATGGATCACATTAGTACAATACCCAGTAATCACTCCTCAAAGAGGGGATACACGTGGTATTAGCGCACCAGTCATCATATCCATTTCTACCCTCCCCACCCCTTAACGATTATTAAAGCGAGTGTTGGTCAGCGATCTCTATTGCGTACTGTTAACCGTCCCTTCCTAATGGTCCTGGAGGAATTTAGGACCTCTACCTATAAGGGCAGTTCTAGGAAGACCCTCAGGTTTAAAGAAAAAATACTAAGGCGACAAACAAAGAACACACAGGACTGCAATAAATGGGAATAAAGAAGAGCACACAAAAGGCTCAAATTTACCTCCACAGGTAATGCAAATAGACAGCACGACTCAAACACAATTAAGGGTAGTATTGAAATTTAGAACCCTAAGACATGATATCTAGGTAAGTTCAGAACATGAGCAAATATGAAGACTTGTTTTATGAATCAGAAACGGGCCCTAATCAGTTTGCCTACTGATTGTAAAACATGTTGAGTGTTAGGCAGCATACACAAAAGAAGCAAATTTCCAATTTTTAACAGTTTAATCACTTAAGGCTTTCCTAGGTAGGAGACAGTATACTAACTCTCCGAATTAAGAAAAATGTTTGAACTTATGTAACTTTAACATGCTGTTCTAGGTGTTCAGAACTCAAAATTATTACCAGTTAATTGCAAAAACTGGGTGAAGTTATTTTATACCCTTTTATGCATAAATAGTTAGACTAGGTGTACTTAAGTGAGCATGCATGAAATCCTAAACATGGTATTATAATGCAGAGATAGGAATGCAGAATGATGCATATGCGAAATCCTAAGCAAGATCTCTAAATGCACAACATTACAACGTTAAGCATGATTTTCAGAATATGCCAAGATGATAGGTTTATTAGTGTTATTTAGCCTAAAACAGGACTTCTAAGTGTACATGGCATCATGGAACATGATTGTAGGAGATACCAATTACTAGCACATTTTTTGTTCTAGCGCAGGATTTCTAAGTGATATAACAGTACTAAAATGATATGCTGAAACAGTAGACATAAACCTAGGAAGCATGATTTCTAATGTATGATTTTGTACATATTGGTCCTAAACATGATTTTCTATTGCGCAAATAGGGAATATAAACCTAATAGCATGGTTTCTACCCTTTAGTATCTATAACATGCATAGTTACCCCTTTCCCTTTTCACTTCCATCCCCAATAGTTGTTTACAAATAATTATTACAGGCTATTTGCATAAATTACATAAATGAATAAAGAAAATAAGAAGGTACAATATAGGGAGCCTACCAATAAGCCCAAGATCTCCAGAAGTTCTCAATGCCATCATTGTTTCACAACCTTTCATATAATCCGGGTGTGTCAGAGTTCCCTAATGACCTCAAGGGATCCCGGGCAGTGCTCACACCCAGATTTTCATAACCATATGAGTAAATGCAGTGTGGAAAGGCCAGCTCTAATGCATCAGAGTTTAGAGGGATCTCATAGGGATCCCAAAGCAGTCACACATTAGAGGGGCATAACCTAGATTTATAAGAGTATAGTGGGAGTGCTTGATATAGTTTTGAGAAAAAGTTAAGTGGGAAAGCAACTTTTGAAGATAACTTGTTTGAAATAAGTTTTGGAAAACAACAGAAGGTTTCACTTTAAGAGAGAAATAGTTTGAAAAGGAAGAGGGAGTAGGACAATCAGAACTGTTGATACCCAATTTTTCCTCAAATTATTCTTAAACTTGCATATATACCTTCAAAATCAGTCTTTATAATAATTGGCATTTTTCTGTAATTTTCTCACATTTTTATTAATTTATCCTAATTTTTCCAGTATTTTTATCTCCAATAATTAACCATAAATTGTTACAAATGATTTCAAAACATTTTTTGGTTTAATATATCATTTTTTGGTCCTATTAAGATTTAATTATTTCACAAATTAGCCAAATTGGCACTATTTGGCTATAATTGCAATAACTTTGCAAGTATAGCCTAATTATATATTTTGTGCTATTTTTACTCGATAATCAGTCATTTTATATTTTTAATACTAATTAGTCACTTTAATTTAATATATTTAGCATTAATTTCATTTTTTATAATTCTTAACCATTTTATTAATTATTTATCTATTCTTATGGGTATTTAACATTTATCCACCTTTAATTTTGATTTTAACCCAATTAATCCGGACCCCTTAACCCATTCAACCAGCCCAATAATCCAGCCTAGTCTTCAAATCTCACCCGGCCTAATCCCTCTTTGATCTGAGCCATTGATTAATTCAAATCAACAACCGATATCTCTCCTTACCTTAATTAAATCCTAGACGACTAACCCCCCCCCCCCCTGCCCCCCCCTCACCCTCCCCACCCCCCAACTCACACCACCGCCACCCTCTC
>ML250592.1:23928-50946 GCA_005239495.1 Nicotiana undulata
TAAAATACCGAACACCCCCCCCCCCCCCCCCCCCCCCCCCCGTTTATTTTCCCTTCACTCGTAACACTCAACCGTCTCTCTCTCTCTGAATTCTCTCAATACTCTCTCTAGAACCTTCCCCCTCTTGAGCCCTGTCTCTCCTTCTCCGGCCACCCCCTCGCCAGAAACTATGGAGTTTCCACCTTTCCTCAACCTTATGGCTCCGCCATTCATGTCTGTGTCACCGATGGAGGATTTCAAGTGACCCTGAGGCAATACACTCCCATCTCCGATCTCATGCCATGTTTTCTGGCCTCCTATGGCCGTTCGAGTAAGATCCTTGCATTTTCTGGCCAAACGCCGATAATATCTAGTCTTTTTTTTTTTTGGTTTTCTCTGGAAACCCTAGCTTTAAATCATCTGATCTTTTCAGATCTGGGACGAACATGTGTCTATTTTAAGGTTTTCACCCGTTTTCTCTTAATACCCCTTGGTTTTTCAAACGAACCTTCATTTTTTAAGAACTAGGGTTTCTTAACCCCTTTTAAAAACACTTTATCTTCTGATGGGAGTGTATTAAGTCTGACTATTCGTTTAGCAAATGTTTACCTAATACTCTACTAATTCTGGGCATCTCTAAGGTTGAGATATTCTCCTTGAATCTATAATTTTGTGTATGTCCCCTATAATCCCGTATTGATTTTCAAATTGTTTCCTTGTTTGTGAGATACTTTCCTTATTTAGCACTGATTCCCTATGATTTTAGTCACATCCGTGATTCTTTGACTGATTTTCATAACTAAATTGAATTCTACCTTATTTATGTGCAATCTATACTTTCCTTACTTGAAATATTCTTTATTTGGCCATAATTACAGGCTACATGCTTTTACTACTCTTATTAGGGTAAAATTAGTTTAAGTTGATTCTTTCCCTTATTTAACTCTAATTATGTCCGTTTGAACTAGGACTCCCTACTTAAAGGGAGTCCAAGCCTGTGATTGATTCTGATTGAATATTACTTCCATTATTATGTTAAACAATACTCCTTACCTTATTTTCTACTCGTTTTCAAAAGATATAAATACTCTACTCTTTCTTTAGCATAACATGAATCAACACACACACAAACATACTCATTGTTCTAAACTTTCTCTTACTTTCCTACACACACTCTCTTGCTTCTCTTGCTGATTACTTGCTACTCAGTCGGCTGAAAGTCAAGACTGAGTAACTCTACTGCTCTATTTGCTCTACTACTCTACTGTGCTATTGCTCTATACCCTGCTGCTCTACTTCTCTGCACATTACTGCTCTACTTCTCTGAACTTATTCCCTCATCTAACTGGTATGTTCTCAGTTTAAGTTTAAGGCTTCCAAAAAAAAAAATGCTTCAGTTTGTATTACAACTCCTTTTGTTTCTACTATGTTTCTACCCATGGTTTTATTACTTACCCTGCAATTAGCATGCCTATTTACTAGTCTATCTATATGATTACTCTCTAATTCAGCATGTCTACTACTTTTCTACATGTTTCATTGTACTTCTGCCTTACCCCTGACCCCAGTACACTATAAGCATGTACTTATGTAATCCTAAACCCTTCCCTGAACATAGTGTGTCATTCTAGCTGTTAGAACATGCGCAGCGGAAAAAAGCAAAACAAACCAGGCATCTAATACATGTAAACTAGACAATGCTATAGCCACAAGATTGGAAGCACTAACCTCTTGAAATCGTTGCACAAAGCTTCCAAACAGCAAGAATCCAGGGCTGCAGTCTTCTGCTATATGCCTAATAAAACCTTGGACGTTTTTGCTTTAGGGTGGGCAAAAACAATACAACTCTGAAAGTGAGTAATTAGGTGAACTTCGTCCTGCTTAAGTAGCGTTATTTTTGGCCGAAAATTGTCTTCCAAAAACGTGTAGGATTCTACTTGCACAAGTAGAAACCTACTCTAACTCTAACAGATGACTTTTCTCCCAAGTCACTTTTTACCCAAGTCTTGTCCAGGTTTTTACTAGGTATAGCAGGGACCACAGAAATAATAAGAGGCTACCAATTATAGCATTAATTCAAAATTAGCATGAATTAATTCTTACTACAATTAATTGCAATTTATTCCACTAAAAAACTGAAATTGAACTCCTCAGTATGAATTTCGAAAATTCAACAACACTTATTTTAACTCCCCATGTTAAGATCTCAAATACCAGTTAATTAAATTAAATCACTGAAAATTTAATTTAATCAACTAATTAAATCCTTTACAATTCCGCTTAAACTATTTCATGTGACAGATACAATATCCACCGGCCGGGTTTTCACATGAAAACTTATAAGCTTATATAAAGGGGTATCATCAAACTCAAAACCGAGTCATGGATTCTATCAACTAATTATTATTCACAAATGTTATTCGTTATTGTCCAATCTATTAGGCATACACTAACTCTGAATAGAGTCGTACCTTTTGATAAATCAAAACAATAAACAAATTACATTGATCATAATAATTATATCAAGATTAGGAGTATAAGTTCATTTAATGAATTAGAGAAAATATTTTATATATTCAGTACAAAAACATCTTTTCTCTACTTGGTCCGTTCAATATACACTGAGTATACTAGCACAAGAAGTCGGAGTCAAACCACTCCCATAATCAAGACAAATTATACTATAATCTTGTGCTACAATCATCAAGATATTTTGTCCAATAATATCTTTGATTGTGAACAAAATTTATTAATTATGAGAACCAACAATTTAATCTTCTGTGCATGAGCTAAGACTCCATACACTAAATTGTCTACTACATAACTAAAAGGACACACATATAACAAATGATCTATTTAAAATAGTACTTTATTGAATTGAATAAATTAAATATATAATTGTTCCATAAAGAATAAAACAAAATACTATGTCTAAACCGCATGGTTAATAGTATATCCCAACAATCTCCCACTTAGACTCATAACCATGCGTCTACTACTCTAACACCCATTCCTTCTACATGCTTGTCAAAATTCTTCTGTGTCAAGCTCTTTGTAAACGGGTCTGCCAAATTGTCCTCTGACGCAATCTTCAACACTCTTGCATCACCTCTTTGAGTTATGTACCGAATTAAGTGATATTTGCGCTCAATATGTTTACTCCTTTTATGGATTCTTGGTTCCTTCGAGTTTGCAACTGCACCACTATTGTCACAATAAAGTACAATCGGTGCTTGAACCGAAGGAACTACAATAAGCTCTTTTAGAAAGTTCCTGAGCCAAACAACCTCTTTAGCTGCCTCAGATGCAGCCACATATTCGGCTTCCATGGTGGAATCAGCAACACATGATTGCTTGATACTCCTCCAAATTATGGCTCCACCTCCTAAAGTAAACACATATCCTGAGGTAGATTTTCTAGAGTCTCTATTTGACTGGAAATCTGAATCAGTATAGCCAATGGGTGCAAGATCACCGAAGTGATACACCAACATATAATCCCTAGTCCTTTTCAAGTACTTGATTATATGCTTAACAACAGTCCAGTGTTCTCGTCCAGGGTTAGACTGAAATCTACTAACCATGCCAACGGCAAAGCAGATATCAGGTCTAGTACATAGCATAGCATACATGAGACTCCCTACAGCAGAAGCATAAGGGACCGCCTTCATTTTTTCTATCTCATCAGTCGTTTTTGGTGACTGATCTTTCGACAGAGAGATTCCATGTCTAAAAGGGAGAAAGCCTTTCTTGGAATCTTGCATGCTAAATCTGGTGAGAATAATATCAATATAAAGTGCTTGGGACAAGCCTAATATCCTCTACTTGCGATCTCGCATAAGCTTGATCCCAAGGATATGTGCTGCCTGTCCCAAATCCTTCATATCAAAACGCGAGGACAACCATTTCTTTACTGAATTCAACATGCTCACATTATTTCCTATGAGCAAAATATCATCTACGTACAAAACCAAAAATGTAACTTTATCTCCATTCCACTTCTTATAGACACAAGACTCATTTTCACATTGATTAAAACCGAAGGTTTTAATCGATGCGTCAAAACAAGTGTTCCATGCTCTAGAAGCTTGTTTCAATCCATAAATGGATTTCTTTAATTTACACAACATGTGCTCATTGCCACTTTTAATGAAACAAACTGGTTGTGCCATATAAATGCACTCATCAAGACTTCCATTTAGAAAAGCCGTCTTGACATCCATTTGCCAAATCTCATAATCGTAATGAGAAATAATGGATAAGAGAATCCTAATGGATTTAAGCATGCCTACTGGCGAAAAGGTTTCCTCATAATCGATCCCTTCTTTTTGAGTAAACCCTTTTGCAACAAGCCTAGCTTTAAAAGTTTGCACTTTCCCATCCATTCCTCTCTTTTTCTTATATATCCATATACAACCAATGGGTTTGACTCCAGTAGGTGGTTCTACAAGATCCCAGACTTGATTGGAGTACATGGACTCCATTTCAGATTTCATAGCATCAACCCATTTATCAGCATCTGTATCCTGTAGTGCTTCGTCGTAATTAACAGGTTCTGTATTAGGCTCTTCAGGGATTCTATCATAAGATTCTCCCAAGAGCGCTACTCAGAGAGGTTGTCTAATAATTCTCCCACTACGACTAGTCACTACAGGCGGAGGCTGATTTTGTTGTTGAATCACAACATCATTTTCTGGAACAGAAGCCTCAATGTTATCCTCCACACCTTGCGGTGCTGGGATATCATTAACTTCTTTCTGAAGTGTAGGATGCAGAACAATTTCAGGTTGTTCAACAATCTGTGGTTGCTCAACATTACTCCCACTACTTTGGGGTAGTGAGATGTCAGGCAATTGCTCTTGTGCAATATGCTGCCTATTGACATTTCTCCCACTACAATAATGCAGTGGTATGTCAATACTGGCTTCCGGGATACGTTCTAGAGATGAGTCTTTAGTTACTCCATTATTTAATTCCTGTAAAACTAGTTTACTTCTAGGAATATGGTTCATTAAATAGTCCTCTTCTAAAAATCTGGCATTTGTCGTAACAATTACCTTCTTTTCTTTGGGACAATAAAACAAACCGCCTTTAGTTACTTTTGGATATCCAATAAAATTGCATACTTCTGTCCTTGATTCCAATTTATCCGCTTTCCCTTTCAGCACATGTACTGGACAACCCCAAACCCGAATGTGCCGTAAACTTAGCTTCCGCCCAGTCCACAATTCTACTGGAGTTGAAGGTACTGACTTTGAAGGAACCAAATTTAGAATGTAATTTTCTGTTTCTAAAGCATATCCCCAAAAGGAAGAAGGCAAATCAGAATAACTTAACATTGATCTAACCATTTCCATAACGGTCCTATTTCTTCTTTCTGCCACACCATTTTGTTGTGGTGTTCCTGGGGCAGATAATTGAGACGTAATTCCACTATCTGATAAGTATCTTATGAACTTCGCAGAAAGGTATTCACCACCACGATCAGATCGCAATGTTTTGATATATTTATCATGTCGTTTCTCTGTTTCCGTCTTAAATTCTTTGAATTTCTCAAAGCATTCAGACTTACGTCGCAACAGATAAATATATCCATATTTTGAGTAATCATCTGTGAAAGTCACAAAATACTCAAAACCACCTCTTGCTTGTATATTCATAGGGCCACACAAATCAGAATGAATTAGTTCTAGCTTATCGCTGGCTCTATTTCCTTTTGAGGGAAAATGTCTCTTGGTCATTTTACCTTCTAAACAGGATTCGCATGTTGGTAGTGACTCCACTTTCAATGAACTCAAAGGTCCATCAGAGACCAATCTCGAAATCCTATTTAGATTTATATGACCTAGACGTAAGTGCCACAAATAAGTTTGACTCAATTCAGAAATACGTTTTCTTTTATGTGGCAGATTAATGTTATTCAATTCTTTTGGTTGTTGTAGCACACGAGGAGAGATATCAAGAATAAAAACGTCATGTACTCTAGCAGCAGTGTAGATAAAACGTTTATTAAACTTAATAACAGCAGAGTTATTAGCAAAATAAACATTATAACCAGCATCCATTATTTTTGAAACAGAAATTAAATTCCTTCTAATGGAAGGTACATAGAGAACATCTTTTAGATCTAAAACTCTATCACTACTAAACGAAACTCTAATATTTCCTAAAGCTAAAGCTGGTGCTGGCTCGCCATTGGCTTGAAAAATGCAAACTTCATTCTCACTTAGCCGCCGCGTTTCCTGAAACCCCTGCAAAGTAGTGAAAATATGATTAGTGGCTCCCGAATATACACACCAAAACATGGTAGAAACGGCCGCTAAACAAGTTTCAACGACATTTAAATTTGAATTACCTTGCTTATTCAACTTTGCCAGATAGGCAGGGCATTGCTTCTTGTGATGCCCAGGTTGCTTGCAATGATAGCACTTGCCTTTGGGCTTTTTCACACCAGCCGCACCACCAGGTGCCAAAACCTTTTGAGCCTTCTTCTTTTTCTTATTGCCTTTCGACTTAGAAACTGAAGCTTTCTCAACATTGAGTGCCACAACTGGAGCTTGTTGTTTGATAATAGATTCTGCCGCTTGTAGCTCATTCAACAATTTCGCTAGTGACAAATCCATTTTGTTCATATTATAGTTCAAGCGAAGTTGTTGAAATCTGTCAGGCAGAGTCTGTAGGACCATCTCAACTTGAGATTCCTTATCAATAAAGGCTCCAAGGACCTCCAGTTCATTCAAAAGACTCATCATCTTCAGAACATGGTCCCTGACCGATGATCCTTCAGCCATCTTGGTGTTCAAAAGGGCTTTCATGGCAGTCTGCTTTGCTGCACGATTTTGCTCACCGAACATCTCTTTGAGACTTTCAAGCATGTCGTAAGTAGACCCCATAGACTGATGCTGATGTTGCAAAACATTCGCCATAGAGGCAAGAATGTAACATCGCGCCATCTCATCAGCCTTAACCCATTTGTCATAGGCCTTAACCTGATCATCAGTAGCATTTTCAGGGTTTTCTGGGCACTCCTCAGTGATTAAAAATTTATAACCTTCAGCAGTTAGGACAATATCATGGTTTCTTTTCCAGTCAACATAATTCGGTCCTTCTAACTTGTTTTGGTTCAGAATTGAGGTAAGTGGGTTGAATGAAGACATGGTTAATCTGAGAGATATTTATATTAAATAGATCATTAGTTATGTATTTAGAATAATTAAATTCAAAAATAGCACATTACACATATAACCATGCTCATTGAACAGTTAGATTCGTTAGGGAAACTTAACTATTCATGCAAAATATATGAGTGATGTAAGATATTAACCCCATAAATTTAAACAGGACCAACTAAGATGGAGAGTAAGCTGTTAATTTAAGATAATGTAAATATCACTTTTATAAACTCTAGTTTCATTGAATCAACATGTACTTCAGTTGGAGAGTTAATACAAGTAATGAAATAACTAGAGGCAAAACTACAGTAATCATCTATAATGAATTTATCCGATGGGGAAGAATACCTATGTCAACATATAAGTTCGTTATATAACTGTAAAACATGATTGTAAACAATGTGAATCGAACCCTACCATCACAGATTTCTTTTTATTTAAAAAAATTTCCAAAAGATATAAAAATAGCCAAAAACCCATCTAAACGACCCCGAATGCCCAAAATATGACGTACATCTTGTTTAAGTTGGGCCGTTTCCGATGAACCTACCAAATTTGAGGTCAATCGGAGTTCGACATAATTTCAGAATTCTAAAAGCATGACCTATTTGTAGAATTCTGTTTTTGGCGGTTTTGAGTGTTTTTATTATTTTGACTTGTTTAAATCACATAATATACTCTTGTATGTTAAAACATGATTTCAGAACTCAAAATAATAATAAAAACATAATAAAAATATGTTCAGACATAATTGTAAAAAAAAAAACAGTATATTTTTCATTGTTAAAAGAAAACGCCACTGTTCCTAATTCTGTATATTAATCCATAATTACAGAACAAATATCATACAAAATAATCAAATTTTTATTAATATAACACTCTCTGATTATGGACAAAACGCTACTCAAACAGATTTAGTTCACTGTTTATGCATATATGTATTACCCCATAATTGTAGAATTAATAGCATTCAAGAAACAGTCATGTTTTTTATAAAAAAAACAAATTGATATTCATCAAAAACGTAATTAAACAGACTGTTATTAAATATAACACCACTGTTTATGATGTGTATATTAATTCATAATTTCAGAATTAAGATACTAATAAAAAAAATGTTTTTGAGATAGAATAATCATACCAAACATGTATCATTGAACAACAGGTTTTAATATTACTCTATTCATGCTGTATTACATTATCTAGTTAGATGTAAGACAACGTCTGATACCAATTGTTAGAACATGCGCAGCGGAAGCAAGCAAAACAAACCAGGCATCTAATACATGTAAACAAGACAATGCTATAGTCACAAGATTGAAAACACTAACCTCTTGAAATCGTTGCACAAAGCTTCCAAACAGCAAGAATCCAGGGCTGCAGTCTTCTGCTATATGCCTAATAAAACCTTAGACGTTTTTGCTTTTGGGTGGGCAAAAACAATACAACTCTGAAATTGAGTAATTAGGTGAACTTCGTCCTCCTTAAGTAGAGTTATTTTTGGCCGAAAACTGTCTTCCAAAAACGTGTAGGATTCTACTTGCACAAGTAGAAACCTACTCTAACTCTAACGAATGACTTTTCTCCCAAGTTACTTTTTACCCAAGTCTTGTCCAGGTTTTTACTAGGTATAGCAGGGACCACATAAATAATAAGAGGCTACCAATTATAGCATTAATTCGAAATTAGCATGAATTAATTCTTACTATAATTAATTGCAATTTATTCCACTAAAAAACTGCAATTGAACTCCTCATTATGAATTTCAAAAATTCAATAACACTTATTTTAACTCCCCATGTTAAGATATCAAATACCAGTTAATTAAATTAAATCACTGAAAATTTAATTTAATCAACTAATTAAATCCTTTACAATTCCGCTTAAACTATTTCATGTGACGGATACAAAATCCACCGGCCGGGTTTTCACATGAAAACTTATAAGCTTATATAAAGGGGTATCATCAAACTCAAAACCGAGTCATGGATTCTATCAACTAATTATTATTCACAAATGTTATTCGTTATTGTCCAATCTATTAGGCATACACTAACTCTGAATAGAGTCGTACCTTTTGATAAATCAAAACAATAAACAAATTACATTGATCATAATAATTATATCAAGATTAGGAGTATAAGTTCATTTAATGAATTAGAGAAAATATTTTATATATTCAGTACAAAAACATCTTTTCTCTACTTGGTCCGTTCAATATACACTGAGTATACTAGCACAAGAAGTCGGAGTCAAACCACTCCCATAATCAAGACAAATTATACTATAATCTTGTGCTACAATCATCAAGATATTTTGTCCAATAATATCTTTGATTGTGAACAAAATTTATTAATTATGAGAACCAACAATTTAATCTTCTGTGCATGAGCTAAGACTCCATACACTAAATTGTCTACTACATAACTAAAAGGACACACATATAACAAATGATCTATTTAAAATAGTACTTTATTGAATTGAATAAATTAAATATATAATTGTTCCATAAAGAATAAAACAAAATACTATGTCTAAACCGCATGGTTAATAGTATATGTCAATACTAGCACCCCTCAATATAATGTTGTTAAGCTCCTGGTATGAACACTTTGTGATATACTATTTCTGTGATTATAAGTATGTAGTACTTTGATACTTCCCTGGTGTGCAAATCTATTTCTATTGTGTGACTTACTTGTCCCCAATACCCTCTTCCCTGCTTGTGTTTGTTTCCTGAACCATGTCTGTTGTTCTCCTTCTCCTTTCCTCTCAAACTGGTTTTCACTAAAGCAAACTCTTATGTTACTCTCCAAAACCATTTTCAAAATTGTTTTCCCAACTCAACTCTTTCAAAACTATGCCAAGCACTCTCACATACTCTTAGAAGTCTAGGTTCTGCCCCTTTAATAAGTGACTGCTTAGGGACCCAATGAGCTCCCTATGAACTCTAACATATTATAGCTGGCCCTTCCACACTGCACTTACTCAAATTTGGTTATGAATCTGGGTGTGAGAAACTGCCCGGGATCCCTTGAGATCCTTATGGAACTTTGACACACCTGGATCATGTAAAAGGTTGTGAACCAATGGCATTGAGGCATTTTGGAGATTCTGGGCCTATCAGTAGGCTCCCTATAGCATAACTTCTTCTTTTCCTATTTCAATTATGTAATTCGTGCAAGTGGTCTGTAATAATTTTTGTAAAACAACTCTAGGGCTGGATAGTGAAAAAGGAAGGGTATTATACATGCTAAAAGGGTAGAAATCATGCCTTAGGTTTTATTTTTTTTGTATTCGCGCAATAGAAATCCTGTGTAGGACTCATATACATGCATAGAAATCATGCCATCTTAGGATCCATGTCAAATGTCTTCAGCATATGCATCCTCTTATCACTTAGAAAATCCTTCTCTAGGATTAAACATTACTATAAATCTGCTATTCATGAAAACCACGGTCTAATAATGATGTAATATTATGGTGCATCTAGAAATCCTGCCTTAGGAAACTTTCTAATCATATCATGTACGTTTAGAAATCTTGCCTAGGACTTCTGCATGCAAGTCATTCTGCATCTTATATGTGCATCTTAGATATCATGTTTTAGGATCATTCTACACCTAGTCATTGATGCATGAAAAAGGCCTAACAAACAGTCTCACCATGTTTTCATAACTAGTAATAATTCTGCATTTTTGTGCAACACGTAAGTACAACATATTTAGGCAGAACAACTTGTAATAGTTTCTTTAATAAAATCAGGTAACTACTGAGCATTGTCCCACACCTAGGCAAGCCATAGGTGATTAAAGTTATTAAACTGGAATATGCTTATTCTATGTGTACTGCCTAACTATCAACATGCTAAAATCAGTAGGCAAAACTGATTAAGACTTCCTCTCTAAGTTATGAAATCAATTATGTTCCTTTGTTATTTTAAATCACTTAGACACCATGCTTTAAGATTCTGAATTAAATCCTGGACCATAATTGTGTTTGAGTCATGCTGCCTATTTGCATTATTTGTGGAGGTGTGCCTGAGCCTTTCTCTGTTTATATGTTTATCCCCCTAACTGCAGTCCTATATGTTCTTGTTTGTCGCTTAGCATTTTGCCTTTAAACCTGAGGGTCTGCCTAGAACCTCCCTCATAGGATAGAAGTCTTAAACTCCTCCAGGGCTATTAAGAAGGGACGGGTAGCAGCATGCAACAGTGGTCATTGACCAATACTCGCTCTAATTACCTTTACGGGGTGGGAAGGATAGATATGGATATGATGATCGATGCGCTAATACCACGTGTAGCCCCTCTTTGAGGAGTGACATACCGGGTATCGCATTGATGTGATCCATATAACAAACAAACCAAGGACATACCATATCCCAAATGCATGTTTAGAATGTAATCCTTTTCAAAATCTACTTAGCTATTGACTATTTTCAAACTTAGCTACACATGTGTGCTTAGACTGCGAACCTTTCCAAACCATCTACTATTTTAAACATTAATTTCTTACTTGCTAATTGTACAAATTCACAAAAGTTGTTTGGCCAGGAACCACAGTTGTGGATTCTGAGGGGTGCCTAACACCTTCCCCTTAGGATAATTTCAAGACCTTACCCTATCTCTCGTTATCAACTTGTTTGTAAATGAACCTTAAATAGGTTTCCTAATGCACCTTAACTCATTAGGTGGCGACTCTTAAAACTTGCAAACCCCTTTCCCAAAAGGAAATGAGTAGTCCTAACCAATGTCAAAAAACCTTGACCGGCCCCAAAAGGAGTTGGAAAAAGGGGGCGCAACAAGAACAACCACTCAAAACAAAACATAGAGCAAGAAACAGGGAATAAAACCATTTCAACAATCACAAGCAGGGAAGTGAGGGGTTGGGGACAAATAGGAAACACATAAGAGTTGGTACATAATAGGTAGAATTGCACACAAGTTAGAATTCGAGAAGTACTAAGGGATGTATTACAAACTTACCCAAAATCTAATAACCACATAAACAACTTTACCACAAAGATGTTCATGCCAGGAATCACAGGAATACAAGTGAAACATAACCATATTGAAGGATATTAAAGGGGTAATATACTGAGTTTAAGGGAGGGGATATGATTTAAGAATCATACTAGTAAGCATTATGTAGACATGCTAATGGCAGGGTAAACAACAAAACCATAAGTAAAAGCAAAGTAAAAACAATATTAATTGAGATACCAAAAGAAACATATTGTTTTTGAAGCTTTAACCTAAATTGAGGACATACCAGTTAAGAGATAATAAGCACATAATGAAGAGCAAGATAGTATAATACTCACTCTTGGCTTGCAGCCGACTAAGAGTAGTAAGTAACCAGAAAGAAGAGCAAGAGTGAGTATGTGTGTGTGAGAGAGAGGGTTTAGAACAATGTTTGTTCGTGTGTTGACAAAGAAAGAGTGAAGTGTATATATAGTTTGAAAATAGGCAGAAAAATATGGTAACAAGTAATAGTTCACCCCAATTATAGAAGTAAATGACAATTATAATCCAATTAATACAAGTACTCCCTTTAATTAAGGAGTCAATGTTCAAACGGATACAAACAGTGATAAAAAAGGAAAGAAATCAATTGAAGAACTGATTTTACCATATAAGGGGTAGTAAAAGTATAGAGCATGTGATTAAGACCAAATTCAGGATGTCCTAATTATGGAAGGTCAATTTGACAGCATGTTTATTCACAGAAATACGGCAAGAGATGATTCAGATTCTAAAGATCAGTAAGGAAATCCTTGAATAAAGGAAATCAGTATTACTCAAAGGAAAATATCACATATTTAAAGAAAACTCAGAATTAGTAAAGAATATAGTGTAAAAATCAATAAAACACTAATAACACTTATTCAAAGATACAAAATGATAAAACAATATTGATTTGAACGGAATAACATATACTAAGAAAAAATAAAAAACCCTAATCACGAAATTAGGGATTCATATCAGAAAATAACAGGTAATTAAGGAACTAGTAGACAATCATGGTTTAGGCAGAGGCGACAAAGAATCAGAAACTCTAACAGTAATTATAGAGAAATAAATCACAAAAATACATAGAGTATACACGAAAGCAAAGTAGTCATGCTAGAACAGGTAAACATTATTACAAATAAACTCAAACTCATAGACTGACCCCAGGAAATTTAGGGGTTTTTATCAAAAATGACTCAAACAAAATGGAAAGGCGCAAATAACGTTTAAACATGATAAAATCATAAAATAATGCTAAGAAATTAGAAGGAAAACAGTTTTGTAAAGGATTTTAAAAACCCTAGTTTTAGAAAAATGAAGAGACGTTCAAGAAACAGGAGAATCTTCAAAGAAAACATGCAAGGACTTCAAAATACACATAGATCTGTTACAGATCTAAAGGAATCAGAGGGTTCAAAGTTAGGGTTTCCAAAGAGAACCCAGAAAGGAAGAAGAAAACTCAAAAATAATATCGGTTTCAACCGAAAAGAGTAAAGATCTTACTCGGATGGTGATAGATGGCCGGAAAAATGGCATGAGATCGTAGAGGTGATTGAACCGCCTCTGTTCCACTTGAGGGCCTCAAAAATGATGACACACATTAGGTAGGGAGCCATAAGGCTTGGAGGTGGTGGAATCACCATAGATTCCGGCAAGGCGATGGCCGGAGAAGGGCCAGGGTTTAGTTGAGGGAGTTGAAGGGACGATAGAGAGTTGAGAGACGGCTGAAGGGAGAGGGGGAGAATGAGAGAAGGGGGGGGGGAAGGTCATTAGGTTTAATTTAGGAAGGTTAGATCTAGACCGTTGATCAAATTTAGGAAGGTTTAATTTGATCAACTGTCGAGATTAAGTTCTGTGTTGGGCCGGGTAGGATAGTGTATTGGGCTTGGGGTCTGGGATAATTTAATTGGGTTAAGGGTCCGGTCAATTAGGCTAGAATTTAAATAAAGATGGCTAATTGTCAAATACCCAATTAAAATTAACTAAAATAATTTATAAAATAATTGATAATTATAAAAAATGAAATTGATGCTTAATAAATTAAATTAAAATGATTAATTAGTATTTAAAAATACAAATGAGTAATTACTGGATAAAAATAGCATAAACATATGATTAGGTTATAATTGCAAAGTTATTGCAATTATAGGCAAAGAGTGCAAACTTGGCTAATTGTGAAATAATTGGGTGTTGATAGGATAAAAATAATACGTTATGTCAAGAAATATTTTTGAAATCATTTGTAATGCAATTTTGTAATTAATATTCAGAAATAAAATACTAGATAAATTAAAATAAATTAATAAAATATGGAAAAATTATAGAAAAATACCAATTGCTATGAAAGCCTGATTTTAAAGGTATATATGCAAATTAAAAAATAATTTGAGGAAATATTGGGTATCAACCAGGATGACCTGTCCACTGAACACGAACCAAAGGATAACTCTTCGATCTCAACGGACGAATCAGCCGGTCTAATATGGCTACCGACTCTTCCTCATAGGTCAAATCCTTGTCCAACTAGACACTGTTGATGTCTAGCACATGGGATGGATCGTCGTGATACTTCTGGAGCATAGACACATGAAACACTAGATGCACGACTGATAAACTCGGTGGCAATGCAAGCCTGTAAGCCACCTCTCCCACTCTATCAAGGATCTCAAACGGACCAATGTACCTAGGGCTTAGCTTGCCCTTCTTCCCGAATCTCATCACGCCCTTCATGGGCGACACTGCAACACTCGAAGCAACACCCGCTCTCCGACCATGAATGCCAAATCACGAACTCTGCGGTCGGCATAGCTCTTCTGCCTGGACTGAGCTGTGTGAAGTCTATCCTGAATGATCTTTACCTTATCCAAGGCATCCCGCACTAACTCCGTACCCAACAAACGAGCCTCCCCTGGCTCAAACCATCAAACTGGAGACTGCCACCACCTACCATATAACTCCTCATAGGGAGCCATCCGAATGCTCGACTGGTAGCTTTTGTTGTAGTAAAACTCAGCTAAAGGCAAGAACTAATCCCAAGAACCTCCAAAGTCAATGACACAGGCTTGAAGCATATCCTCCAATATCTTAATAGTACGCTCAGACTGTCCGTCCGTCAGATGATGAAACATTGTGCTCAACTCAACCTGTGTGCCCAACTCACGTTGAACTGCCCTCCAAAAATGCGAGGTAAACTGCGAACCTCAGTCAAAAATAATGGACACGGGCAAACCATGAAGGCGAACAATCTCCCTGATGTAGATCTCTACCAATCTCTCCGAAGAATAAGAAACTGCTACAAGAATGAAATGTGCTGACTTGGTCAGCCGATCCACAATAACCCATATTGCATCAAACTTCCTCTAAGTCTGTGGGGGTCCAACTACGAAATCCATGGTGATTCACTCCCACTTCTACTCAGGAATCTCAATCTGTTGCATCAATCCACCGGGTCTCTGATGCTCGTACTTAACCTCCTGACAATTCAAACACCGAGATACACATGCCACAATATCCTTCTTCATCCTCCTCCACCAATAATGCTGTCGCAAATCCTGATACATCTTTGCGGCGCCCGGATGAATGGATTACCGGGAACTACAGGCCTCCTCTAATATCAACTCACGAAGTGCATCAACATTAAACATGCAAATACGGACCTGCATCCGCAAAACTCCATCATCACCAACTGAAACCTTCTTGGCACCACTGTGCCGCACCGTATCCCTAATGGCACAGAAATACGGATCATCATACTGCCGATCTTGAATACGATCGAATAATGAAGAACAGGCCACAATATAAGCTAGAACACTGCCGGTCTTAGAAATATCCACTCTCATGAATCGATTGGCTAAAGCCTGAACATCCAAAGCAAGCGGTCTCTTCTCGACTGGAATATACGCAAGACTACCCATACTGGCTGACTTCATGCTCAAAGCATCGGCCACCACATTGGCCTTCCCGGGATGATATAAGATGGTGATGTCATAGTCTTTCAACAGCTCCAACCATCTTCTCTGCCTCAAATTCAACTCTTTCTACTTGAACAAATATTGCAAACTCTTATGATCCGTGAATACCTCACATGACACGCCATACAGATAATGCCTCCAGATCTTCAAGGCGTGGACAATGGCTGCTAACTCCAAATCATGAAGTGGATAATATGCCTGTCGGGTGGCATACCCGGCAGGTCTGCAGGAAACACCTCTGGAAACTCACGGACAACGGGCACATAATCCACAGAAGGAACCTCAGCACTAGAATCACGAACATAGGCCAAATAAGCCAAACACCCCTTCTCGACCATGCGCTGAGCCTTCATATATGAGATAACCCTGCTAGAAGAATGACCAGGAGTCCCTCTCCACTCTAGTCGAGGCACTCCCGGCAATGCTAAGGTCACGGTCTTGGCATGACAGTCTAGAATAGTATGATAGGGCGACAACCAATCCATCCCCAAAATGACATCGAAATCAACCATATCAAGGAGTAGAAGATCTACACTGGTTTCAAGACCACCAATAACCACTATACATGAACGGTAGACATGATCTACCATAATAGAATCACCTACCGGTGTAGACACATATAAGGGAGTACCCAGAGAATCACGAGGCATAACCAAATAAGGAGCAAAATATGATGACACATAGGAAAATGTGGACCCCGGATCAAATAACACCGAAGCATCCCTGCTGCAAATTGAAACCATACATGTGATGACTGTATTGGAGGCCTTAGCCTCAAGTCTGGATGGAATAGCATAACATCGGGGCTGGGCCACACCAATCTGAACATCCCTGGGATGGCCTACTACTGGCTGACCTCTACCCCTAGTAGCCTAGCCTCCACCTCTAACTACCTGACCTCCACCTCTAGCATCTCGACCCCCACTCCTAGTTGGCTGAGGGGGTGGTGGAGCACATGGTACGAGAATCATAGAATGAGAAGCTTGATGCTGAGAACTGCTCGAGGCTCGAGGGCAAAATCTAGCAATGTGCCTTGGGCCACCACATGTATAACAAGATCTCGGCTGCTGAGACTGCTGGCCCTGAATCTGCCCCTGTCGACTTGAGTAATCACCCTAAAAACTCTGGAGCGGCGGTGCACTGATGGGAGATAGCGGTGCACTATAAGGCAACTGACCATGATACTGCACGGGTGGACCACGACTACCTAGAGCGCTACGGGTGACCTGGAGAGCTGATTGAAATGGCCTCGGAGGATGGCCCCGACCAAAGGCATCCCTACCTCCAAACGAAGCACCACTAAACCGGCCAAAGTGACAAGGTCTTTTGTCAAACCCCTGACCACTACCTTGCGACAACACCATCTCGACTCGTCATGCCATATTGGTCGCATCCTGAAAGGAAATATCACTCCTTGTCTCTCTGGCCATTTGCAGTCTAATCGGCTGAGCTATCCCCTCAATAAACCTCCTCACCCACTCTCGGTCGGTGGGGAGTATCATAACAACATGTCGTTCCAGGGTAATGAATCTAGTCTCATACTGCATAACAGTCATAGAACCCTGTTGGAGACGCTTGAACTGCCTCTGGTAGTCCTCTCTCTGGGTCACAGGAAGAAACTTCTCCAGAAACAAATCAGAGAATTGAGACCAAGTCAAAGGCGGTGATCCAGCTGGTCTGGTCAAACATTAATCTCTCCACCAAACCTTGGTGGGACCTAAAAGGCGGAAAGTAGAAAAATTGACCCCATTGGTCTCAACTATCCCCATGTTTCGAAGAACCTCATGGAAACTATCTAAGTAATCCTGGGGATCCTCTGAAGATGCTCCACTATAAATCATAGTAAATAGCTTGGTGAACCGGTCAAATCTCCACAGGGCATCAACAGACATAGCTGCCGCCTCGCCGGTCTGAGCCACAATACCCGCCTGAGAGTCTGGGCTCCTCCCCCAGCCTGAGAGACAATTGGTGCTGTAGGAAGTAAACTCTCCTGAGCCACTCTCTCCATAAGGCCCACTAGACGAACCAGATCATCCTGGAGTACCAGGGTGGCAATGAACCCCTCGGGAACCTGAGTTGGTCCAACCAGGATGGTCTGGGCAGGAACCTCATCAGCAAACTCTAACTGAGGCTCCTCCATTGGGGCTGGTGTTCTGGGTTGAGCTCTGCCCCTGCCTCAACCTCTAGCACGTCCTCGGCCCCTTGTAAGAGCTGCAACTGGAGAGCCAGGCTGCTGATCAGTAGATAAAGAAGCACGTGTTCTCGCCATCAGCGAGAGAATAGAGTAGAAATTCAATTAGCATTTAGAATTCAAATCGCACGACAGAGAAGAATATATGTGAAATTATTCCTAAACTCTGCAACTTCTGGGGGATAAGTACAGACATCACCGTACCGATCACTCAGACTCTACTAAGCTTGTCACGACCCAAATTTCCCATCGTCGGGACCGTGATGGCGCCTAACGTTGAACCCGCTAGGCAAGACAACGTGAATGTTTAAGTTACCTTACTCTTTTATTATTATTAGATAGCAGGTAAAATACAACACTAACATAAATGAAAGTACAAAATGAAGCAAAGTATAATAACTTAAGTTAATGCCTTTACGAAATTTTCACAATACCAATCCCAAAATTTTGGAGTCACAAACTCACAGACTGTCTATGAATAATACATATAAAGGGCTGAATGAAATAAGTACATCTGTTTCTGAAATAACTAGAACAAAAAGAAAAAGAATTAGGAGGGGACGCCAAGGCATGCAGACGTCTGCAAGACTACCTCGGTGTCGCTGCGTGGACTGAAGGCAGCCTCCTCGCTCTAATGTCCGTAGGGTCCTATACCGGGATCTGCACAACAAAAATGTACAGAGTGTAGCATCAGTACAATCAACCCCATGTACTGAGTAAGTGTCGAGCCTAATCTCGGTGATGTAGTGACGAGGCTAGGACACGACTATCTAAACAACCTGTGCAGTTCAATAATATACGAAAAACTAGAATA
Source organism: Nicotiana undulata (assembly GCA_005239495.1). NCBI lineage: Eukaryota > Viridiplantae > Streptophyta > Magnoliopsida > Solanales > Solanaceae > Nicotiana > Nicotiana undulata. The sequence continues at coordinate 43,071 of ML250592.1, forward strand.
ATAACAAGACATAAACAATTAAGAATAAAAGGAAGGGGAAAGATGATGAGGGGAGGAGATGTCAAGGAACTAAAGAAGTAAAGCACAGAGTAGACATCAACTAAAAGCAACAGGAATAACAACACAAACAAGTGCACAACATCACCCTTCGTTCTTTTTACTCTCATCCTCACCAAACAATAAAAATAGAAATGCACGGCATCATCCTTCGTGCTTTTACTCTCATCCTCACGTCAGATAGAAAATAGAAATGCACGGCATCACTCTTCGTGCTTTACATAAATAGAAATGCACGGAATCACACTTCGTGATTTACACTCTTCCTCACCCAAACAAATCAATGACAATAATTTGGCAAGGAAAAACCAACAATAAGAACGGTAATAATGAAACCATAACGTCCCGACAAAGGAAAACAACAGTAGAACTAATACCATCCCGGCAAGGGAAACAACTATAACCAATCTCACTTAGTGCATAACTTCACATAGAACTCCTCAACCGAAACCAATACTCAACAAAAATCAATAACAAGAATTTCCACCAATATAAATAACTACGAATGAAACTAAAGTGATACTTAATAGAAAAACCACAAAGTTCACAATATTCGACTCACGGGCATGCTTGACACCAATGTATAGGTACTCGTCACATCACCTATACATTGAACATGATACTAACACATAGCAAATAGGACACGACACCTATTCCCTCAAGTTAAGGTTAAGCCAAACACTTACCTCGAATTCCACAACCAACTCAAGCCTCAATTACATCTTTCCCTTTTGAATTTGACTCCAATTCACTTGTATATAGACATAATTAACTTAATAACATCAATAAATGCTACATAATTCAATCCCAATGCTTAATTATAGGGTTTCTATCATTCTTCCCAAAAAGTCAAAAATCAACCCCGGGCCCGCTTGGTCAAAACACGAGGTACGAACCAAAGCCCGATCATCCATTTACCCACGAGCCCGAATATGTAATTAGTTTTGGTCCGACCCCAAATCGAGGTCTAAATTCACTAATTTGTAAAATCCCTAATTACCCTAAAATCCCTAATTTCTACCCTTAAACAATAAGATTTAGGCTTAGAAATCTAACAGGTGTTAATGAAAATTGAAGAAAACAAGTCTAAGAACACATACCTATGGTTTTTTGGTGAAATCCATCTTCAAATATCTCCCAAGCTCGAGTTTTGGTGAAAGAGTTATGATATTTTGAAGAAGTCCCATTTTTGTTATTGTTTAAGTGCTGGGCAACAATACTCAGTGCGTTCGCGTGAGTACTGATGCGTTCGCAAAGGGAAACCTACTAGAGGACTTATGCGATCGCAAGAGGGGTTGTGCGTTCGCGAAGGCTTAGCCTTGCCCCGCCTTCGCGTTCGCATAGCTCTCCTAGGTCCTGGCTAGCCCCCTCCTATAACAGTGCGTTCACATCTGACATGTTGCATTCGCGTAGAGTAATTTTCTAATGCTCCGTGTTCACACCCCAGGTCTATGTGTTCGCATAGAGCAAATCCCATACCCATCCCATTTCTTTTTCGCGTTCGAGTGGGTTACCACGCGTTCGCATAGAGTAAAAACTCAGACACCAGATAAAACCTAGAACAACAGATTTTCTAAGTTCAAATCACCCCTACGCCTATCCGAAACTCACTCGAGCCCTCGAATCTCCAAAACAAACATGTACACAACCTCAAAAACATCCTACAAACTTACACCTGCGATCAAATCGCCAAAATAACCTCTTAAACAATGAATTTAGCATAGAAATCAAAGAAAAATCTCAAAACTTTCAAAGTATCAAATTTCACAACTACGGGGCCGAATCACGTCAAATGGCCTCCGTTCCGCACCAAATTTTACAGACACATCTTAAATACCATATTGAACCTGTACCAGACTTCGGAACCAAAATACGGGCCCGATATCATAAATTTCAATTATAACCAAATTTATAAAAACTCTTATATTTTCAGAAAAACAATTTATTTCAAGTATTCATTTCTCGGGCTTGGGACCTCGGAATTCGATTCCCGGCATACGCCCAAGTCCCATATTTTCCTACGGACCCTCCCGGACCGTAAAATCACGGTTCCGGGTCCGTTTACCCAAAATGTTTATCGAAGTCAACTTAAATTCAATTTTAAAGGTAAAATTAGCATTTTTCTCAATATTTCATATAAAGGCTTCACGGATATACGCCCGGGCTGTACACGCAAAACGAGGTAAGATAAAATAAGGTTTTTGAGGCCTCAGAATACCATTTTGACTTATAAAATAAGGGATGACCTTTTGGGTTTTCACATTTATGAATTGACCAATTTTGCAGCGCACGATAAGCCAAGGCAGGCTAACGTGCACCACTGATGGAAAGGAGACATAAACAAAAAGCTCCGGTGAATGCTGCTATAACGCCGGTGAGCTCAACGATGCAGACTCTCACTCCGCTAACGTTTGGAAGTTTCTTACCAGCTAGTTTCCAACAAAATTCATGAGGAAAGCGAGCTAAATGAGAATAAAGAGGGGAACAGTAACTAATGGAACAGTAAAAACGTAGCTACAAAGAAGGAAGCTCACAAATGTAAGGATCAACTACCAACAAGCCCAAAGCGACTACAATTCGCTGAAGCTGGATCTTCAAAGCCATCTCCAGATCCAGATCTCACAACAATAGTAGAGATAGGGGTGGAGACGACAGTGCATGCAAAGGAACTTAGACAACAAAATCAAAATTCTCAGATGGGGATGAGATTGGAATATATTCCACCAAGTCACAGGGATGGCAAGGTTGTCATTCAAATAGAGGAAGAAGATGTAAGCGAGCTGAAGGACTATTGGGAAACTGATCTAATTGGGTATGTACTAGGAGATACTCCGTATGAGAAATCTATGGTGAGTTATGTAGAATCAGTCTGGGATTTTGTAACTAAGCCCCAAATTCTATATCACCAAGATGGCTGTTATGTATTTCGATTCACAACTGTTGAGGATAGAGATACAGTTGTTCAAGCAGGGCCATATACATATCATAACAAGCCATTTATCCTACTGAATTAGGAAAGAGACTTTTACTTTGATCCTAAATGTATCACTACTATTCCACTGTGGATTCACTTTCCTAGTCTATCAGTTGGGTATTGGACTGTTGATGCATTCAGTAAGGTTGCTAGTGATGTTGGTTTGCCAATGTACACAGATAAATTCAGAGCTGAGTTGAACAAAATCTCTTATTCTATAGTACTTGTGAAAGTGGACATTACAAAGCCATTAGTAGACAATGTTGAAATTGTAACTCCCACTGGTGTTAAACAGCATGAAATATTATATGAGTGGAAGCCAAAATTCTGTAATAAATGTTTGCATTTTGGGCATGATGTGTTTGAATGCTTGAAGTTAATTAAACAGAAAGAAGATGCTGAATTCAAAGCCCTAAAAGAAGAAATAAAGGTAGAAGAAGAAAAGTTGTTCAGGAATGGAAGACAAAAGATCAACAGGAACAAGATGAGAGGAATGGTGAGGTGATTGAAATTCAACCTCCAACAGAAGGTGACAAAGGGAAACAGAACTCTGAAGCTGAAACAGATCAAAGGAACATGATGATACAAAGGGAAGATGGCACTAAAAGGCAGAGTAATCCAATAGTTCAGCAGGGTATAATTGATGAAGATAGCACTGCTAATAGATTCAGAGTATTGGAAGAATATGGAAAAACATCTACACAGGGAGGGGGGATGACTCTTGACCCTATACAACACCCACCATGATCATCAATACTTGGAATATAAGAGGGCTGAATAAGCCCTATAAGCAGAAGGAATTGAAAATCTTTCTGCAAAAGAATAAAATAGATATCTTAGGATATCTAGAGACTAGAGTCAAAGAAAAGAAAGCAAAAAAGATTTTGTATAAGATAGAAAAGGATTGGGGTTATTGCTATAACTATACAAAGTCTGAGAATGGAAGAATTTTCGTGCTGTGGAAGACCAACTTTTCAGTTAACATAATTCAAGTTCATGAATAATTCATTCATTTTATAGTGAATGATTCAATGACTGGATACCAGATTATGTTAACAATAGTGTATGCTAGGAACAAACTACAGGAAACGGCAAATTTATGGTGTGATTTGCAACAGTTAGGGGGGCAGGTTCAGCTTCCATGGCTTATAAGTGGTTATTTCAACAATGTACTAACTACTGATGATAGGTTAGGACAACCAGTTACTATGAATGAGGTTAAGGAGTTCAAGGACTGTATTGATACTATGCAATTTACTCCATTGAAGACAAAGGGATGTTTCTTTACTTTGTGCAATAAGTAAAATGTAGATGATAGAGTGTACAACAAGATTGGTTGGGCTTTTGGAAATTTTGAATGGATCAAGGATTATGGGCATGTGGAAGCTGATTTCTTAGAACCTGGAGTGTTAGATCACTCACCTATATTGGTTCAAATATGGAGAAGGAAAACTAAATATCCTAAGCCTTTCAAGTTGTACATGGTAACCATGGAGCACAAGGAGTTTAAGCCTATGGTGGACAAAATCTGGAAGCAGAAGGTGGGAAGTAATTGATACGCTCAATTTACACCTTAAAAGAATGTAAGCGATCGTTATCAAATATAGTAACCCAACAAGGTTGGGGTCGAATCCCACAGAGAACAATATGAGAGCGTTTAGGAATGCTAGAGAATTATCACTTATCGCGCAATGCCAAACAAATACAATTTTTATGTAGGAAGTTGTTTTATATCTAAATGCGAAAATATAAACTAACCTAGAAAGCAATTAAAATGATCAATGGCAACAAGTATCGATGCATCGGGTATTGCACCCGAGTAACGATCCAATGTATTTCACGATTTTACAAATATGAGCGGGTAATGTTAATTAGCCACGGATAACATTTCTTAATTAGCTTTTCCCAAAGACTAACAAGACTTCCTAATTGAATTATCCCTAACCCAATTAGGAGATTAAGCACTTACGGGTTTGGTTACAAGTAGTTCAATCCTATCCCTAGGTAGAATCTATAAAATGAGGGTTAAATCCTCAAGTTCTTGTTAATTAATCTTTCCCAACCTCACCTAATCTTTTCCAAAACTAATTTGGGGTTAATGGGCGAGTCCTAGGGTTAGCTAATCCCTTTGGAAACATTAAAGAACAAGAATAATTAAAATAACAAACACCCACTTCACAAATATAATAAAATCATTCAATACATAAGCACAACAAGGTATTTAATCCACACTTTAAATATGAATATTCCCATAAACCATATTCAAGTGTTGGAAAAATACTACACACTTAGATATACAATACAAAGCAAGGAAATGAAGAAATAAACACAAATGGGTAAAGAAAACTTCACCACAATGTCGAAATCTACAAATCCAAAGTGTGTGTGCAAACCCACAAATCAATACTTGTTCTTCTCTACTCAAAATATATTTACAAAGCTCAAAATATATTCAAAGATATTATTTTCTTGCCAAATATCTGCAAAAAATGGCTGCTAGGTCGAGTATATAGGAATTGGGGATAAAAATATGAAATTACAAATCTGCCCAGTTTTCGCGCAGATCTTTGTTCTCCGCGATCGAGGAACTATGTTTGCGATCGCGTAGGCGTTACTCCTGAAGCTTTGCGATCGCGTGACCTTTCCTGCGATCCCGTAAGGTTTAGTCCTCAGGTTCTGCGATAGCGTATTCCTCATTGCGATCGCGTAGTACATTTCAGAGCAGGGGTCACATTCTTTCTCCGCGATCGCCTAATCAACTGTGCGATCGCAGTTCACGCTCTTGTTGATTTCTGCGATCGCAGGTCAATCCTTGCGATCGCGAATAGCATCTGACTTCAGTCATTTCCCTTCATTTTGTCCTATTTTGACTTGATTTCTTCCATTTCTTCTCTAAATCACATAATACCTGAAAATTGCCAATAAACCTCAAAAAATGTCCTACTTTTCTATCAAAATTACACCAAAATCTAAATGTTGAGAGGAGATAAGTTGATAAAGTACCAACTTATCAAACCCCCAAACTTAAACCATTGCTTGTCCTCAAGCAATTCAAAAACAAAGAACATCTAATCAAGGATACGCATTTAGGCACTACGGCAAGTCAAGAATTATTCCAAGTCAAAAAGGTCAATTCAAGCTCAAACTAATGACTTTGCTTGGTACCCACAATTAATACAAGGCATATGAATCACTATCTTTTTGTACATTTCATTTTCAAGAATTTAAACAACATATTAACCAAAGTAACACCGAAGTCATGACATTAAAGATTCAAAATTTGCCTCTCTATCACTATTTTCTTCCCTCGCTCATTCTTCTCAATTGAAAATGGGATTAGTCTCACAACTCGAGTTTCATGTGCCCTCACACTTTGAGAAAGAATTCCAAACTCACAAATTTCAATTCGAAACATAGAAGGGATGCCAAATAGAGAATTTAACTCTCTCTCTCTCACAAAGATGTTCAGATGCACACAAGTAGTACCATAGGCTTGCCCTTCATGTATTTCTCCACTAATTTAGACATACTTGGTTCAAAATCAATTAGGACTTAAAGGGTTGTAGTTTATTATTTTGGTAAAGGTATGGATCAAGAATGATTCAAACCTCCCTAAGTACTACAATTTTTTTTTCCCGATAATTAAAGTCCACTTCCTTCACCCTTTCTTCTCCTTTCCCCCTTTTTTTTTGTTTTACATAGTCTTCCATTTATTCACACTTTCTTTTATTTCATATATATTCTCTCTCTTAGGCTCCATATATTATTGTTATTTTTTTTGAAGCCTCCATATCACGACTTTATCAACCTCCACCCCTAAACTTAGGCTTTTAGCCTATATTCATGCTTTAAATTACTTAGGGAGGTCGGGTTTTCAAAAATACTTTGTAACATGGTTGCCAAAGAAAAGGGTTGACTAGGGAAAATATTTATGGGTAGGAAATTAGGCACAAAATTTGTCCAAGGAAGGCCTAATATCATTTCTCAAACCAAGTTACTCTAAGATTTCGCCTTGAAGCACATTCCGGGCAAGTTCTAGACTACAAATGATGCAAAAGAATTATTTTTTTTTAAACTAAAGCTTACCACACATGGCACATGAAAACTCAAATGGAATACAAATCCAAAGTTCAATTGGAACCAATGAAACTCAAGGAAGTCATATGTAGCTTAAGAAGCTATTTAGTGCATCAAAGAGCCAAAGTAAGAATCTAAAAATCACAACAAGTAGCATTCTTATTATTTCAAAATTTTCACATGCCGAGGTTTTAATTCATATTGGGACCAAACAAGTCATATATTGGCTTGTGGGCGCAAGATTACATCCCAAAACCCAATTTAGTCACACCTAATTCCTAAACTAACTACTAGACTTAATCCCTTAAGAAAAGTTGTTATGCTATCCATCATAGGAAAAAGTCACCCGGTTCTAACAAAAATCATTTCCTTGGAAAAGAACCATGGTAGAAAGAAAAACCAAGGAATAATGCTACTATACATAAACAAAAATACAAACCAAAACAAGGAAAATATGAAAGGAAAGAAAATGCTACTTTAACAACTATCATAAATACATTAGAACATTCACCAATCTACACAAGTTCACCAATCATATAAGAGAGCCACCCCCAACCTACGATATTGCATTGTCCCCAATGCAATTATGCAAGATAAGATGAACAATAAAAAAGGAGGTGCTCCCTGGGTGGTATCACTCATCACTGGAAGAACTGGGAGGTGCAAGCTCAAAATCCTCCTCCTCGGTCTTGTCCGGACCACAACATTTTCTCAACGTGCTCATGAGCTTGGAGAGGAACTTGCTCTTCTTCTTCTCGTACTCCCGAT
>ML250595.1:0-12993 GCA_005239495.1 Nicotiana undulata
TATATATATGTTGCGGCGTGCAGCCCGATCCATCACTATCTTCACAATCCGGCTCTCGGCCTCACTCAGTCATCATCCTCACAAGCTACTCGCGCAACTCATCACAAATCACGGGGGCTCAGCCCAAAATATCTTTCATTAATTAAAAACATAGTAATTAACAAGAATAAACAGTTAACAAGTGTAAAACATGACTGAGTTTATATTTTTTATCAATCAATGTGAAAATAGTAGTAAAATACCCCTGAGGGTCCAAACAGGTCGGCACAAGTCCCCAAATATAGTATCAATATCTAAAATACGGGATATCATATGATTTCAAATCAAATACGCGGCTTAATAATCTCTACGGGACGGACCAAGTCACAATCCCTACCGGTGCAAGCCCACATGCTCGTCACCTAGCAAGTGTGTCACCTCATTTATCAAACCAATACGAAATACCAGAGTTTTACACCCTCAGGTCTAGATTTACAATCGTTACTTACCTCAAACCGGCCAAAATTCTAATCTACGATGCCTTTGCCTCTTGACTCGGCCTCCAATTGCTCCAAATCTAACCAAAACCAGATTAATATCATCAATATACGCTAAAGGAACAAAGTCCACTCGAAAATTATCAAATTTAACCAAAAATCCTGAAATTTGTCAAACCCGACCCCTGGGCCCACATCTCGAAATTCGATAAATGTCACAAAACTAGATTCATTATTCACTCAAGAGTCTACCCACATCAAATTCATCGAAATCTGACCTCAAATACCCATTCAAATTCCCAAAAGAATTCTCAAACTTTTCTTCCATTTTTCCCCAATTTCCACTTCAATTTCCCAAATTAAATGATGAAATTCAAGACTAAATCATGGAATTGAACCAAAACCAAGTGAGAAATACTTACCCCCATAACTCTACTGAAAATCTCCTCAAACTTTGCCTTCTCCCGAGCTCTCCAATGGTTTTTGAGATTTTGGACTTAAACTCTCGATTTTGAATTTAACACTGTCTGCCCAGATTTCCTTCTTCACGAACGCGACGGTCCTCTCGCGTTCGCGCAGACCAACCTCGACTGTCTCCTAATTAACTCTTCACGAACGCGGCCAATGCTTCGAGAACGCGAAGCTTTAAAATCTCAAACCTTCGCGAACGCGATCCTTACTTTTCGAACGCGGACCTGGGGTCCCCAACTGCCAACTCTTCTTCGCGAACGCGTGCCCTTGAGCGCGAACACGATGCTTTCTCCAATCAGACCCTCGCGTTCGCTTCCTCCTCTTCGCGAACGCGATGAAAAAAATCCTCATCTCCCCAAATGACTATTTGCGAACGCTGGACCCCACCCGCGAACGCGATGAACAAAAATATCTGCAACAAAAATCAGAAAATCTGCCAAGTTTAAATCCAAGAATTGGTCCGTTAACCCCCTCGAAACTCACCCGAGACCCTCTGGATCTCAACCAAACATGCTAACACATCCCATAACCTTATTCAAACTCAGGCGAGCCTTCGAAAATGCCAAAACACTAAATCAACCTCGGATTCAAGCCTAAGAACTTAGAAACTTTCAAATTCCGCCAACGATGCTGAAACCAACCAAAACACTTCCGATTGACTTGAAATTTTGCACACACCTCACAAATGACACTACGGACCTGCTCCAACTTCCAGAATTCCATTCTGACCCCGATAGCTAATTTCCACTGCCGACCGAAAATCGCCAAAAATCCAATTTCGCCAATTCAAACCTAATTCTACTCCGGACCTCAGAACAACATTCTGAAGATACTCCTAAGTCCCAAATCACCTAACGAAGTTATCCGAGCCATAAAATCCATATTTCGAGGTCGTTTACCTATCAGTCAACTTACGGTTGACTTTTCCAACTATTAAGCCAACTTAAGAGACTAAGTGTCTCATTTCTCACCATGACCACTCCGAACCCGAATCAACCGACCTCGCACAACATAATTGAGCCAAGCAACACATGATAAAGCAGAAACAAGAAAACAGGGCAAATCTGACAGAACGACTGGCCGGGTCGTTACAATTCTCTATATAATTAGGTTTTTTTTCCTTTTACTATTTGTTTTTCTTCGGCTCCTATTACTCTTTCAAATAATAAGGCTAATCACTAGATTCAAGCACATTCTTCAAAATGTATAATTATTTTCCTTTTGTAGTATAATAATATTATGTGATATCGAACTTTTATCTTTATTTATATTCTTTTGGCGTTCATGCATATATTATAGCTGATAAAATGCATTACTATATAATTGTTGTATTCTCAAGAATGAATTGTACTTTCATACATGTAACTTGTAAGTACATATCTCCCTACCAATATTATTACTTTAACTTTTAATAATATATTTTACTTCATATTTTATAACTTAAAGAAAAGTAAGAATTAATTAAGTTCTTTTATGATAATATTTAAAGTCATTTCTACCTTTTAATAAAGTACTAATTATAAATTAAGCCATTACTGCTTTAGTAGCGTGACATTCAAAAGTATTTTTTGAAAAAGTTAGTCAAACATAATTTACTTATTAAATATTCGTATCTATATTAGAAGGAGGGTAGTATGCATTGTGGTTAAGCCAAGTGGCAAACAAACATGAAGTCACTTGACAATATTAAGAAAATATTAATAATTAAAAATTATAAATAGAAACATAATTAATAAAAATACTTGAATGAATCTTATACATAATCTAAATAGATCTTAGACCGTTTTTAATCTCTCTCTCTCTCTCTCTCTATCTCTCTCTTTATATATATATATATATATATATATATATATATGTATGTAAATGTTTTTCTACTTCTATATTAGCTAGAAATATGGAGTTAAAAAATTAATTTACAAACTGTAATAAAATATAAAAAAATACAGTATTACGTAAATTGAGATAACCTATGATTATTTATACTTTGGAGTAAGTTAAAATATAAAATAAAACTAAAATTTACGTAAAATATTAAAGATTTGATCACTTTAAGAATTTAAAATTTTCAAGCATAATTACATAAAGTATATAAATTATTTATACAGTAAGAGAAAAGCATAAAAAACTATATATATATATATATATATATATAGTTTTTTATGCTTTTCTCTTACTGTATAAATAATTTATATACTTTATGTAATTATGCTTGAAAATTTTAAATTCTTAAAGTGATCAAATNATGGAGAAAAATAAAAAAATTTATCATATAAAAGAAAAAGAATAAAACTTATTTAAATTTGAGATGAAAAAGTTTTGTTTAAGTAGGATAAGAAATGACATGCATATATATAAGGACAAATAACTAAAGTCTAACAAATAAAGAAAAAAATTCAAAATATTGAATAATAAAATAAATTAGAGATAATGTAAGGTTATTTATACTAAGAATTACTTTAGAATAAAATAAGTAAATATATAATACTTAAAAATATTATTGATAAGTTTAACTAATTTAAGAATTTAAATCAATATCTTTACAAATTTATTTAATTGAATATAAAAAATTACATATTCATCTACATTATATTAAAAATAGTACAACAACAACAACATACCCAATATAATCCATAAGCGGGGTCTGAGGAGGATAGTGTGTACGAAGACCTTACCCCTACCTGGCGAGGTAGAGAGACTGTTTCCAATAAACCATCGGCTCAAGAAAAGGTGAAAGGAGAGAAAGGAAGAAGACGAAGGAGAAAGAGGAAGAAGAAAGAAAAAATAGAGGGACGAAGGACGATAAGAAAAATGGTAGAAAGATAACTATAGTAACAACAATAACAATAACAACGAAACCAATAACAGAAAATAGCATCAAACAATAACAAACTGGAACATACGATATATAGAGCGAACGAAAAAAATAAGGGAGCTACTAATACTACTAAAAAAGAACAAGGAACTCTCGACTACCTACTAGCCAACTACCCTAATCTTCGACCTCCACACTCTTCTATCCTGGATCATGTCCTCAGTAATCTATATATCAGATAAAAAATAGTAGTAGATAAAAATAATAAATAAAGTTAAAAGTTTAAAGAAAATCATATGAAAACGTGATAATATTACATAGTATTATATAACATTATAGCAAAATAAGAAAACTAATTAAAATTCAAAAAAATCTATATTGAAAATAAAAGAAAATACTATTTGAATTTGAGATTAGAAAGATCTTAAAGTTATGATGAGTACGCTCAAAATACAGATATGACCACAAAATAGTCTTGCTAGATAAAGAAAGCTAAAAAATTGATACTAAATTAAAAAATTAAATATAATAAATAAAAATCTCATGTAGGTAATTTCACTAATGAAAATTAAAAGCCAAATTTGTATCTTGAAACTAAAAGAAAATTCAAATAAATGTACGTAATACAAAAAATTATTATAAGAAAAATTCAATAGATTTGAAACATTATAAAAGAACTTATGTATTATTCCGTTTGTTTTAATTTAGATGACCCATTTCGCTTATCAAGAGTCAAATTGCATGAAGTTTGATGAATATTTTAAAATATATTTTGTTATCATATTGACATGAGAAAAAGTGTAACTTATAGTACTTTTCGTGTAGTTTTGTATATCTAAATTTTAATTTTAAACTACTTAATTGAACTAATTAAATTTAGCTTTAAAATTTAGTCAAATCAATTGTCGATAAGCGAAATATGTCATCTAAATTGAAGCAGAGGGGGTAATTTTTAGACTAATTTAAAGTTATATTTTAAAATAAAATATGATATTAATTTGAGTATAGGTAAAATATTTATGTAAAAAGCTAATTAAAATTTCTTAGTAAGGAAAGAATGTATAAAGAGAAAAATAGAGATAGTGCGAGGATACTTTTATTTTTAAATTTATTTAAAATAAATAAATAAAATTATTAAATAATACTCAAAAATATTATTAATAGATTTAAATGATGAAAGAGATCTGAGTAAGTGGATAATAGTGTAAAAACATATTACTTTCGAGAATACTTTTTTTTACATTACTAATAATTATTAAAAGGGTAATAAGCAAGACATTAAGTCAATTTATAAGCTAATAAAAAATTACATTACAGTAATAATAATGCAAAAACTATAAGGAATGAACAATAAAGAGAAAAAACTTATGTCTAACAATGTAGAAGGATAAGACTTATTTGAATTTGAGATAAAATAAAGTGATAGTAAATATTTCGTTAAAATAATATAATTTAGTGTACTCAAACAAGTCAGATCACATACATATTTAGTATTTCTTAATATTGACCGTAAAATATAATAGAAGTGTCAAAATTATGAGATTGAGTTCTTATGGATAAAGAAAAAGAAAACAGATTTATCCACTATGAGATCTGAAAATGGTTTCATGTGATGTTTCTTAATTAATATTAAATAATTATTTATAAATTTCTATATAAAAAAATTAATTTTAAAATTATTTACACATAATTCAAATAATTTAATCATTATTTGGTATGGATTATATCCATGCATCGTGTCGGTACTAATACTAATACTAGTTAAAATAAGTAGTTTTTAGGCCAAAGTTGATCAATTTCCTCACGTTTCATAAATTACCCTTTCCACGAAACGCCGTTCTTATCCTCCGAGAATTTCAGTGAACTGAAGCATCGAAGTGAAGTGGAGGAGCACCAAATTCGGAGCCCCGACACAAAGGTAAATGGCGGAGGCAAAAGCACCCAATCGGAGCCCCGAAATCCGGAAAGACAGAATCCACAACAGGTGGGTCCTATTCTCGCCGGCGAGATCACGGCGGCCGTCTGACTTCAAAGCAAAATCGAACCCACAACCAAACAATAAAACAGAATGCCCATTTTGTGCCGGCCACGAGCACGAGTGTGCGCCGGAGATTTTTCGTGTGCCGGCAGATTCCACCGCTGATTGGAAAATCAGAGTTATCCAAAATCTCTTTCCGGCAGTCAGCAGAGAATTGGAGTTCCAAAATCCGGTTTCTTCCCTCGGGGACGTAGCTGTTAGTGGGTTCGGGTTTCACGATGTGGTTATTGAATCGCCGGTTCATTCAGTAAATATGAGCGATCTTTCGCCGTCTCAAGTTGGGGAAGTTATGCTGGCTTTTAAGAAGCGGGTCGAGCAGCTTCAGAGTTGTGATAATGTCAAATATGTTCAGGTTTTATTCTGATCCCGTATAAACTGCATTGGTTTTTGTATCAATTTGTCTATTTTTTGTAGTTATATCATTCTTTGATTTTATATGAATTTAAAATAAATGCATTTAAAAGCTACATAAAAATAGTAGAGACCTTGACTGTTAAAAGCTAAAAGTATTTAACAAAGTATATTATGAAGGCTTACTGCAATGGTCAATGTTTGTACCAAGTGACCAACCAATTCTAGCTTCTTTTATGTTATATTTAGCAAACCTTTTTTGTCATTTAGTGAAGTTTATATTTAGCTTCTTTTTATTTCAGCTGCTTATCATTTGTCTGCTTTCGTTTTGTGGCTTTTTAATTTGGCAGACTGAATGATTTTTCTGTGTAACATTGGTGGAGAGAAGGCTGACAACATGTTTGTCTTTAGGTTTTAATAGAACAAATATAAGCTAGTTCTAAATACTTGAAGTCTTGCTGATATGAACTCTCCATCCATTTATCTGATATGGTTTGATTTTCATGGTAGATTATTTGAGTTTGTATTTTTAGTGACAGGAGAAAATCTGGTTGCATTTAAACGAAGTTGGTTTGATATGTTAAATATTACCTTGACTGTCAACTTGAACTATTTAACAGAACTCCTCTTAAACTTGTAAGTCATGTAGCATATTTATAGTATCAAGCCAAACCTTGTTGGATATCCCAGATTACAAACCATTTTTGAGAGGTATTGTTAGCTGCACATTCTTGTTTCTTGGTTCCTGTTCCATTGCAGAATACTCTAAAATATGCACTTGTATCAACTCATACCAAATATATGTAAGAGAAATTGAGAAGTGAGTAGTTGTCATGAAATTGGAGATGAATGAGCACAATATCTGATCTCATGCCTTTTGCGCGTGCAAGGAATTTGCAGTACGGAACAGCATGTATTGTTTTTTCCACTTTCTTGTTGAGTGTACAAATGATTTGTGCTGTACTCGGCAAGATTGTCCCATCAAAGGTCTACTGGACTATATAACACTAATTCATTCAATGGCTTATAAAGGTGTTCAAAAACCATGGAGCCTCTGCTGGTGCTTCGATGAGCCATTCTCACAGCCAGATGATTGCTCTTCCCATTGTTCCTCCAACAGTTTCTGCTCGTCTTGACAGTATGAGGGAATACTACAAGCAGACTGGGAAGTGCAGCCTGTGTGATATTCAACCAAATGAATTGTTAATTGATCAATCAGTCCATTTCATATCATTGGTTCCCTTTGCTGCAATGTTTGCTTTTGAGATTTGGATAATTCCTCGTGATCACTCCTCTCATTTTCATGAACTCGATAATGAAAAGGTAATCGATGCTTTTCTTGTCCATAAGTTTGTTTTCATGAGAAAATAATGTGAAGTTACACATTTTTAACTTTGCAAATATCAGTTATCTCCAAATTCTGCGTGAGAAAAGTCACAACGGTCGACCATGAGGGCCTTTGACTTTCTCAAGTAGAATTTGCTGATTAGTGAAGAGAAAAGGAAAACTCATTAAAAAACTGATATTCTCTGTTTCAGGCTAAACTAATTTTTAGATTGTTTCTCTATCTCAACAACCACTTAGTAGAGAAGGTTTTGTGATGTTTTACCAATCAAATATGCAGGCAAATGATCTTGGAGGGTTGTTGAAACTCATGCTTATGAAGATGTCTTTGCAGTTGAACAATCCACCATTCAACCTCCTTATTCATACCTCTCCATTTCAAGTAGATCCCTCATATGCTCCTTCCACACACTGGTTTTTACAAATAGCTCCCCATTTGAGTGGAGTTGGTGGATTCGAGATAGCAACCGGATGTTACATAAATCCTGTTTTCCCAGAGGATGCTGCCAAAATTCTAAGGGATGTGAGAATCCTTAATTAACAGTATTTAGGGGGAATCTATTAAATCTAATTATGCATATCTTTAGATACAGTAACTAAGGAGATAAAGAGGATGTGGATACAGGGAAGTTGTACCCTTTTTATGCGGAGTTATGCGTAGATATAACTCCAGATTCGATTTTGCTATCCATTACAAATTTTATCTTATGTTACACGGTCATTTTCAGGTATAAAATAATACATGAGATTAATAAATAAAATACATGAGATGTTTGTAGACAGGGAGGTATGTGGCATGAATATTCGAGGTTCATCTGAATCCAATACTTTCAACGCGAATTATAAATTTATTTGTAAACTAAAACTACAATACATAGTAGATATGAGCTCATAACTTTAAAAATATAACGGGTACGGGTTTTATTATGGAATAATTGTTTATTCAATTTAATAAAGTATTAAATAAATCATATAATAGTCTTCGTCTTTTGCTTATATAGTAGATGATTTATGTATAGAGTTTAGCTTATATACGGAAAATTAAATCATCGGTTCTTATAAGTGTAAAGTTTGAGTTCACAATCCAACGATGAAATCTAATGATTGTAGCACAAGATTACATATTATTTATCTTAATTGTGGGAATAGTTTAATTCTAACTTCTTGTGCTAATACATTTTGTATGTATTGAATGGACCAAGTAGAGATAAGTATGTTATACCCACTTAATAAAATAAATTCTCTAGCCATTAAATGCACTTAAACTCTTAATATAGTTATTATTAGTTGTGTATATTATTATTGTTTTGATTTATTAAAATACGAGATCCTTTCGTGTGTCAATATGCCTAGTAAATTGGATAATAATAATGTACAATGGCGAAATAATAGTTAGTTGATAGAATCTATATCTCGGTTTAGAGATTGATGATACACTTTTTCGAAAGCTTATAAGTTTTCATGTGTAAACGCGGCCAGTGAATTTTGTATTTGACACATGAAATAAGTTAAGCGAAAGTCTAAAGAAAATACTCAATAATTTAAATTATCAGTAATTTAATTTAATTGATTAGTACCTGAATTTTAACATCTGGAGTTAAATAAGATTTAATAGATAAATTTCGAAATTGAATAAGGAGTGCAATTATGAATTTTTAGTGGAATAATTCGTAATTTATTATGATGGATATTAATTTCAAAAATCAAAAATTAATTCCATAATTAGAAGCCTTGCTAATTAAGTTACGTGGTCCTTGTTGTGCCTAAATAATATGAAATAAAGGAATCTTTTTTCTGGTGGCAAAGAAATCCAACAGTTTTTGGAAAACCGTTTTAGCCCTTACAACATGTGCAATAAATACATAAAGTTTTCCACCTAAAGGAAGAAGAAGAAGAGGGTGCCCGAAATTTTCAGCTTATTTTCTTAGAAATTTTGCCCACACGAAATTACTATTTTCGGATATTATTTGGCAAACATTGTAGAAGACCGTGGAGCGTTCGGAGATCGTAATAGTACGGGTGGTGGAGATTTCATTGAGATGTTATGGAACTGAAGGTTCACATCACTGAAAAGTTGTATTCACGCTTCAAGAGGTAACCCGTGAAACCTTGTATATACTAGTTGTCTAGATTACATGTGATTTTGATATTGAGATTGCTTTCGCTGCTTATAATAATCCATCAAATTCCTTCACGTGAATGCCGTTGCACCTCTAATAACACCGGATGGTTGAATTGCGACATCTTTTTATTACCATACGTAAATTTTTATTTTTAGTAAATTGTATTTCTCTAGATGCGTAAAAATCTTGATTCTTCCCATTTTGGGGAAGAACGAGAAAATAGATAATACAATCAACCCTCTCTATAATAGTTTCATTTGTTTCGATATATTTTGGTTTTTATAATGAATGGCTGTTATACAAATATTTTTTCGCTATTATAGATAAAATTATCCAAAAGTCGATTAATTTTCCTTTTTTATTGTTACATATAAAAGATAAGAAAATTATTCAAATTTAAAAATTTAAAAGATATGCATATTTCACTAGTTAAATATTGAAGAAAGCTAATACATTATTAAATAAATTCATAACTAAACATATAAAGATTTAAACTCTAAGGCATATATTTTAAAGCTACCTTGAAAAGTAAATTCTTATAAGATTGACGGAAGAACTTTGTGATTGTAGCTTGTTTTGCATATTTCATTCTCTTACTAGCGATATAACGTTTGAATTGGTGAAGGTTCGTGTCCAAATTTTCAGCAAAAATGTATTGTCAGGACCCAAAATCCAACTAGTCGTGATGGAACCTAACCCAACCCGCTAGGTAAGTCAATTGACAATAAACTTATTCCAATGAAATTTAATGAGACAAATAAATAAAAGAAAATATCTGAATTTTATACATTTTCCAAGGACTAGTAGTACAAATCATGAATTTCTAAGATTTAGAGTTTACAAAACTAGTGTAAAATAAATACATCATATGTCCGAATTATACACAAACAGATCTTTCATAAGTCTAGAGCTACCATGAACAAGAGGCAGTTATTACCGGAATGCAGGTACGTCTTCAATGCTAGCTCCCGTCATACACAACAACGTCATCATCCAAGTCTGCACGCAAGGTGTATAACTGTAGTATGGGTACAATCAACCCCATGTACTCAATAAGTAACAAACCTAACCTTAGGTTGAAAGTAGTGACGAAGTAATAGTGCATACCTGTCGCGACCCGAAATCCCAACTTTCAGACTGTGACTGCGTCTAACGTTGAACCCGCTAGATAAGCCAACGTAACTACACGTTAATATTTTTAAATCAATCCAACAGTAGTAAAATTTAATACCCTTCAAATCTTAACCGAAATAACCAACATACTTTATAACTTTAACAGAGGAAATGTAACAATACCCTAAAAATGCGTAATGACATAGTAAAGATAACATCATCGCATAATCCCAAAACCGGGGTGTCACAACCTCACGGACTATCTAAACGTAGTGCTAAATACAGAGTCTGAAAAGAAATATATGATTGTCTTGATACTAGGAGAAAAAGTAAGACAATAAGGAATCCAAATGCAGGAGAGACACCAAGGCCCACGAATGCCAGCGGTATACCTTGAAGCTCTGGGTGGACTGAAGGTGACTCCCTCAATGCGGTCCACTGGGTCCGGATGCGGGATCTGCACAACATTAAGAAGTGCAGTGTAGCATCAGTACAACCGACCCCATGTACTGAGTAAGTGCCGAGCCTAACCTCGGCCGAAGTAGTGACAAGGCTAGACTTGACAATAACGATAACATGTCATATTCTACAGCAGGTAACAGGAATAATACAAGGCAAGAGATAAGCAACACAGGTAAGGGATACGGGAGCTGAAAAAGGGGAACAAGTGAAATGAAGCAGTCAAATTGACAAATAGAAGTAAACAAGGGAGGCAATCTAACACAATAGCCAACGAAACAAGTATAAGTACCAGAAATGTAAAACAATGGCACGGCATCACCCTCTGTGCTTTTACTCTCTTCCTCATAGTGCAATGTAATCAAATATCATGGCACGGCATCACCCTTCGTGCTTTTACTCTCTTCCTCACAATGCAATGTACAATGTAAGGCAATGTAAATCACGGCACGACATTAATGTTCGTGCATATAATCAATGGAAATCATGGCACGGCATTAACCTTCGTGCTTATAATCAATATGAATCATGGCACGGCATCACCCTTCGTGCTTTACACTCTTCCTCACTATGCAATGTAATCAAATATCATGGCACGGCATCACCCTTCGTGCTTTACACTCTTCCTCACCAAACAATAACAGATATAATGGCAAGGAGTACAACATAGTGGAAATAGACAGTTCAAATCACCCGGCAAGGGGAAAACATCAATTAATAACTCAATAAATGCCCGGCAAGGGTCTCAGCTATAACCAATCACCTCAATCGCATACTCTACACTTGTATTATCATTCGTATCAACACTTCTCAAACTCAACAGCCAATACTTTCAATCAAGAATAAATTACCAAGTAAAGACAATCTCATAATATGCTAAACATGGAAGAAATACTGCAATTTCTATCAAAATAGACTCACGGGCATGCTTGACACACATTGCATAGGTACTCGTCACCTCACCTATGCAATGAACATGATAATCACTTAGCACATAGCAAATAATACCTATTCCCTCACCAAAGTTAGGCAAGACACTTACCTCGGTCCAAAGTATAGCAATCAACCCTCTAAGATCGTCTTTCCTTTATAATCCGACTCCGAAACAACGATATCTAGGCATAATTAATTCAATAATATCAATAAAAACTCAATAACACAATCCCATAGCCTAGATATTCAATTTCTAGCATTCTTTAAAAAAAATACCAAAATTCGACCCCGGGCCCGCTTGGTTCAAACTCGAGGTTCGGACCAAAAACCAATCATCCATAACCCCACGAGTTAAAATATATAATTTGTTTCAAGATCCGACCCCAAATTGAGGTTGAATCACCCAATTTCCCCAAATACCTAACCTACCCAAATCCCCTAATTTCTACTTTGATTTCATGATTTAGACCTATATTCTATTGTTTGATGAAGGAAAATGGAAGTATTTAGAGTGAAAGTCACTTACCCAAGTGGTTATGGAGGTAGAATGGCTTAGATGTCGTCAATGGGGCTTGGAGAGTAAGAAGATGGTGCAAAATATGGAATTCCCGTAATGAACATTCTGTTTTTTTTGCCTTTTAAATAACTGGGCGAAAATGTGCATCGCGATCGCGAGAATGGGATTGCGATCGCGGAGAGTCTGGTTCTCACGCACTGCGATCGCGGCTGAAAGAATGCGATCGCGAAGAAGATCCTGGGATCCCCCCTCACTGCGATCGCGAAGAAGTGATTGCGATCGCATAGCCCAAGGACCCCACCCTGTGCGATCGCGAACTAGACCTTGCGATCGCGTAGAGTACCTAGCCAGCCCCC
>ML250596.1:0-14532 GCA_005239495.1 Nicotiana undulata
TCCTCGATGCCACAACGAGTTAGCCGATGCACTGGCTACTCTAGCGGCAATGCTGCCATATCCAGGTAATGCTCACATCGACCCGTTGGAAATTCAAATCAAGGAAAGACATGGTTATTGCAACACGGTCGAAGTAGAGCCCGATATCTGACCCTGGTATCACAATATCAAAAGATTCTTGAAAACAAGAGAATATCCAGAGCAGGCCAATAAGGACCAAAAGAGAACCATCTGGAGACTCGCCAACAGTTTCTTCCTAAGTAGGGAAGTACTGTATAAGAGGACTCCGGATCTGAATCTATTAAGATGCATAGACGCCAAGGAAGCCGAAAAGATTATGAACGAGGTGCACTCAGGAGTATGCGGTCCCCACATGAACGGATACGTCCTCGCAAAGAAAATCTTGCGGGCTGGGTATTATTGGATGACCATGGAGAAAGATTGTTTTAGCTTTGTCCGGACATGCCACAAGTGTCAAATACACGGCGATTTGATTCACGCCCCACCATCAGAATTACATCCTATGTCAGCACCTTGGCCGTTTGTCGCTTGGGGGATGGATGTCATCGGGCCGATCGAGCCAAGAGCCTCAAACGGGCACCGATTTATTTTGGTCGCCATTGACTATTTCACGAAGTGGGTCGAGGCAGTCACATTCAAAGCTGTAACTAAGAAGGCAGTGGTGGATTTCGTGCACTCTAATATCATCTGTCGTTTTGGTATCCCAAAGACTATCATTACCGACAATGCCGCAAATCTAAACAGTAACTTGATGAGGGAGGTATGTGAACAATTCCAAATCACACACCGCAATTCCACCCCTTACCGGCCAAAAGCTAATGGCGCCGTTGAAGCGGCAAACAAAAATATTAAGAAAATCCTTAGGAAAATGATTCAAACTTCAAGGCAATGGCACGAGAAATTGCCCTTCGCATTACTGGGATATCGCACAACAATGCGCACGTCGGTTGGAGCTACTCCTTATCTATTGGTCTATGGCACGAAAGCCGTAATACCTGCAGAAATCGAAATTCCCTCCCTCCAGATTATTGTCGAAGCAGAAATTGAGGATGACGAATGGGTCAAGACCCGATTGGAGCAATTAACGCTAATCGATGAGAAAAGGATGGCCGCAGTTTGCCACGGGCAGTTGTACCAACNNGTACAAGCAATAAGAGAAATTAAAATGAGAGAGTCCTATCGGTGAAAACCCACACGGGCACCGTAAGGCGACAGTGAGCAGATAAATTGAAAATGAGAGAGTCTTGCTAGTGAAAACTCGCAAAGAGCACTAATAGGTGACAGTGAGAAGAGAAATGAGAGAGATTAGTCGGTGAAAACCCGCAAAGGGCACCACTGATCGAAAAGAGGATAATTGATCACTGACATGGAAACAGTCCAGGGCAAGGTTTCTCAATCTCGAAGTAATAGTTGTGATGAATTTCTGAGAGTCGGACGGTTTACACGGGTCAGGCATCCAGTCCAAAAGGCATGTCATGTTCATTGAAGTCCGCATGCACTCCAGATGAGCCCTTCTTTCCTTTCCCCGAAGGGACACCTCTTGTTTAAATTCATTGTCCATTCTATCATTTATTTTTCTTTTGAATCCCTTTCAGTCTTACTCTATTTCCTAAACTAAGGCAAAGAAAGGATGACAAGATTGATTTACAGGGTTCTCATTTGACACGGGCTAATATGCAAAAGGCACCCAGCCTCGTCAGGGGCATCAAGTCGATCTCGACTGGCCATGGCGGCCAATGCTACAAATTCAGAACCCTTGAAGGGGAAAATAAAATTGAAGTGCCTATAAAGGCGAATAAAGTTGAAAGGTTGAGTCCCACGTGGATAACCATCTCGGTAAGGTTTGAAAAGCCGAAATATTCCAAATTCCCTAAAGTTAAAGTTGGAAGAAAAGTCAGAAATGAAAGGCCAATAAAAGCGAAATAAAGTTGGAAAGGTTAATTCACGCGACTAACCGTTGCAGCAAAGTTTGAGGGGGCCAAAATTTCCCCCGATACTCTGGAAATCCAAAAGAAAAAGCAAGTGAAAGGCCTACAAAGGTAAAGTAAAGCCAAATGTTGGGTCCTACGTGACCGATGTCCATGGTAAAACCTGGAAAGCCAAGGTCCCTGGGATTGGAGATGAAACCCAATCCCCAACCAGCAAGCAGGTGTTTGAGATCTTCGTCAACAGATCCAAGATCAAACAGTTGAAATAATCAAGGCCGCAAAACCAGTCACCGTTTCAAACTAACAAATTGTTCTTTGTTGAAATAAGAAACAGGTGCAACTCAAAAGCAACCGTGCAAAAAGCAGGTGCAACCAAGAGAAAAGGCACAAGAGCTAGAAGCACCTCTGCATCAACAACTCCAAAAGGGAAGTTTTCTCCAAAATCCTTTCCCGCATCCTCAAAAATAAAAGTGTTGAAAACAGCTCAAAGTTGAAGTGGTATAGGGTCTCCAGACCCTAGCTACGCCTTTTTTCGACATGGGTGTACACGCTCCCTAATCGATGCCAATTAAGGGTATACATTCCCTAATTGATGATTTTCTTATCCAATTAAGGGTATACATTCCCTAGTTGATGATTTCCTTTCCAATTAAGGGTATACATTCCCTAATTGATGTTTTCTTTTCCAATTAAGGGTATACATTCCCTAATTGATTTCTTTATCCGACATGGGTGTACACGCTCCCTAATCGATGTCAATTAAGGGTATACATTCCCTAATTGATGATTTTCTTATCCAATTAAGGGTATACATTCCCTAGTTGATGATTTCCTTTCCAATTAAGGGTATACATTCCCTAATTGATGTTTCTTATCCGATCAAGGGTATAATTCCCTAATTAATGTTTTCTTTTCCAATTAAGGGTATACATTCCCTAATTGATCTTTTTTCCCGACATGGGTGTACACGCTCCCTAGTCGATGCCAATTAAGGGTATACATTCCCTAATGGTTGCTTTCCTTTCTGATTAAGGGTATACAGTCCCTGATTGGATTTCCTTTCCGATTGAGGGTATACATTCCTTAATTGATCTCCTCCCCAGCATAGGGTTAGGCATTCCCTAGTTGATTTCATTTTTTTGCCACCCATAGTGGATCTTGCTTGGAGATATAGGGTCTCCACTCCCCAGTATACAATAACTCCGGGTAAACTATTCCCGGCCTTTCATCGCTTTCAATAATAAAGTAGTATGTATTTATTTATAATAACTCACGAGATCTTCCTAGTGAAAACTGGGGCAGAAAATTTTGTTCGTTTGTTTTGATTTTGCGCAGATTGCAATTTAGGACAATAGATTCGAGATGACCAAAAGAAGACGTCTCAATAAAAGAAAAAGAGAAGACCAAACCTAAGGTACAAAAGCGGAAGTGATGTAGACTGTTCAAAACAGATCGAAGTCACAAGCTATGCATGCCCTTTCTTGATCCGAAAAGCTGAAGAAGATTGAATCGACGCCTACAACTAATAAGCATCAAGGTCCAGATGAAGTTCGTATAGAAGCATCCGAGATTCAAGATCAGGCTTCAGCAAAACCAATAGATAGGAATCTTGTAACTCATAGTTGATAGTTTTTGTTTAGGTTTCTCCATTTTTGCTACTTTGGTGTAATAAGGGGATCAACAGCAGTAACAGCAGCAACCGCAGCGAAACCACAGTTACTCGGTAGTCCCAGCTACCAAAACCTCCAGAACTACACTGATCTGATTCCTTTATAGCCAAGGATATGTAGGCGACCTCGGAAGCGTGGGTTCGGTCAAAACTTTTCAAAAAACGCTTCACAATGGAACATATGAATGGGTAAAAGTCGTTTATTGCTGCTCACTTTGTCTTTGCCCGAAAACTCTTCATGTTTTCGAACAAAGAGGGGCAGCTGTGAGCACGTGATTTTTACTCACCATATCATCCTATAAAAATCTCAATAAAATTAATTGATTTTAGGAATTTTGTTGATTTTTAGTGATTAATTGTGAATTGTTTGCATTTTTGCATATTCATAATTCATCTTGTAAAATTATTAAAATTTCATCACTATTATCAAGGAATTATAAAGCTATTATTTGTATTTAATTGAATTAAATAATAGATGAATGATGGTTATTTGACGTAATATAGTTTTAAAAACTAATACTAAAAATTAATCATTTTTATCCGATAAATTATAGATCTAATTAGGAATATAAAGTTTGTCGTCAATTAATCTGTAATTAGATGAAAAATAAGGTTTAAGATTAATTATTGCATTTTTTTGGAATTAATTAGGTTTGAGTTTAACTAGTGAGGTTAATTAATTAAGAGAACCAATTTCAGACTTGGGCTCAAACCACCCAGGCCCAAGCCATCCTCGTCCAACCCAGCCCAAACCCCTCACCCGGTTTGCCCAGCCCTAATACAAAACGACCCCGTTTTGCCTCCTTTCATCCCCAGCCGTTGGATCTCACTAATCCAACGGTCCTAAACCCCACACCCCAATAATATTTAACTGTTCCTAAGTCTTACCCCCTCCCTCATTCAGTTAGAAGTATTACACCCTCTCATCTTTTCCCTCTCTTTAGAGACCAGCTGGTCTCCACCGGACCCGAGCTTATATAAAGTCCGAGGATAATTAATTAGTCACATAAAGTTAGTTAATAACCCAAGCCCAAACAAAAAGTCAATCTAATTTAAGTAATAACCTTCAAAAGGGACTTTGTATGGCTACGCTAGTACTTTAAAGTAAAAAACTGAGTCTTAATTTGAGGTAACTAATTAGGTCCAATTATTAAACTATTTACTTCAATTAACCTAACCTAAGTCTTAAAAGTGATTCACTTAAGATCAAAATAAGTTTAAAAACCAGCTTTGTTAAGATTGATTAATGAGTTAATCACTCATTTAAGCTAGTTAAACTATAATTGCTAGGTAAACACTACTTGAAATTATTTAAACCCATTAACTTAATTAACCACTGTTTTAATGATTAGTCAATTCAAGTGAGCTAATTAAGCAGTAAGGGATTAATCACTCTTAATTAGTAGACCTAGGCAAAAGTAAAAAATAATTAGGCTAACAGCTCAGTCGACCTAAGTCTTAGATAACTAGTTAAATTAACTAAGTTTAAGAACAAATGGTTCACTCAGTCTCACATTTAAATGATTTCGAACTCCTTCAACCTAGAAACTAATTTAGGTAGCCTTTTAAGTAATTAATCAAAGAAAAATCTGTTTAGGATAATTAAGTTAGGCTTCATTAACTGAAACAAACCTTTTAACCTAAGTTAAGAAAATAGGTTGACTAACCCTAACTAAGCCTAAGTTTAAAACTGATTATTAAATAATTTAAACCTAGCCTTGATAATAGGTTAAGTCTTTGATTTTAGGTAAGCAAAGTGAATTAGCTTAACTAAATCATTGGGTTTAAGTTAAAGAATTAAATTAATTAACTTACTTTAATTAATTAACTTAAACATAAGTAATTAGTATGAAAATAACTCTAGGCATTTAATCAATAAACCTTTAAGTAATTAACTCAACCCTAGTTTAGAACAACTAGTAGTCACCTAAAGAACATAACTAGTGTTAGTTAACTAGAGTTAAGTAATAACCCAAGTGAGTAACCTTGATTACCCAATGGTAAATTCAGGGGCTCCAAAGGGTATAATAGGTAATATAGACTTAGTAAATCAGATTTTTAAGGGTAGAAAGGTCTTTAATAGGTGAGAATATTCTAGAATAGGGGGCAGCTGTCCAAAAAGATAAGGTTGACAGCTGCCCTATGTACTATTATGTACTATTTGCAGCTTTTTGAATAAGGGATATTCAAAAGATACCCCATTCCCAAATACCTATAAAGGGACCCTCTCTTCACACTTTAAGGACCTTTTTTCTGTCAAAAGAGGCTGCAAAAAAAGCTCTGGGTGCAGAATTCCATACACATAGAAAATCATAGCAGCATTTACTGCTAAAAAAAAAAGGGGTTCTCTATTAGCTGCTGAAAAAGACAGCAGTACTTTGATTTCTTCAAAAAACAAAAACAAGTTTCCTTATACTCACTCAAAATTCTGGGACATTTTTTGGGCTGCTGGTTTACTGATCTGGTTGGAGTCTTTTACTCTGGTCCATTCTTGTTGCTGCTGAATCTCCCTACTACTACTGATTTTATTCACACTTGACCTTTATTTGGTCAAGTCCCTTTTTCCTTGTTGTTTTTATCTCAAAAGGTATGTATTAACTTCTCTATTCTCAATGAGAAATGCTGGATTGAAATTTTCTTCTTCTACTTACTGCTCAAACTAGCTTCTCTTAATAGAGGAGTTTATTTTCTTCTGTTCCATGTAATATGACCGTACATATATTTGTTAGTACGACAATGAATCTGTGATTGTATGTTAAGCATGACTATACAGATATTCGTTAGCATAATGATGGATATGTGGGTGTATTTTAAATATGACTGTATAGATGTTGTTAGTATGTTATTTGATAGTCGTAGTTCCACACTATAAAAGAAGTTGCACTATGGTGCGGAATCTAACCTTCTCTATGGTTAGTTTCCCTTCATAAGAGTGCAGAAAATATGCTTCTAATTGAGCCTCTTTGGTCAATAAAGAGATTCAATAAGCAAATCTCTAGCTAGGTTAGTATTAGCCCTAGGGTAGATGAGTTTGACTTCTTAAATAGTCAAATTCACCTCTTTAATGGTGCACAAACAGCAACTTAAGATGCTGAAAATTGCCCTCTAAAGGGTATAAAGTACGTATTAAAGAAGGCATTAGGGTGAGGAATCTAAACATTTGAATGGTTAGATTCATCCTTTAAAAATGCCCAAATTATCAAAGACTCTACATAGCTTAGAGTAATGTTAATGTTAGCACTAAGGTAAGATGAATTTGACTTCGTAATAGTCAAATTCACCCCCTCGATAGTGCGTAAACAGTAGCTTAGGGTGCTGAAAATCACCCTTTACAGATATAGAGTGGATAATCAAAAGACTCCTTAGAAGGAAGGATCTGAATCCTTTATTATGATCAGTTTATCCCCTAAAAATGTCTAAATAATGAAGTTGAGGAATTAGTATGGACTGAAGGTCTAAAATATGAAAAATAGCATTCTCGAGTTGAGTTGACCCTTTTACGGTCGTATTCATACCGAGAAAAAGACGCGTAGACGATTCTGCCATCTAGTATTATTTAAATGATTAAAACTGGCTCATTCATGGTCAGTTTGGTCCTGGTAAGTTGCACCATGCCCAACTAATCGGGGTATTCTACATGTTACGAACAAAAGGCTAAAAGATGGCCTCAAGGGAGTGTCGAGTCAGCAAAGTAGTTGAAGTCTCTATTTCAGTTTTTTTTAATCTGGAAAATGTATAGCAGCAGTCAAGCTGAAATTCCCCCTGTATTTTTTTTAGCTCTCATTGTAATGTAATTTAAAGACTGGACTGGACACTTAATTTCAGTTTTGATTCATGTCCATGAAAATTTTGAATTTACATTCTATCTGTTCTAACATACGTGAAGTCTGTATAAACGCCTTTCAGATTAAAAAATATATAACAGTTATTTCAATTTCAGTCGAGTTGCAATGAGTAGAATCAGTAGGCTATTTTTAGTTCACTACGCACCCCGTAGTTTCTGAAACCGATGTATAAACATGAACTTCAATCCATTAGAAGCATGAGGTCAGGCTATTTTAAATTAGCAAGATTACTGTTTCAGAATTAATAAGGCTGTATGTGGTTTGATCTCTATTAAAAATCATAAAACTTCTAGAAGTAGCGTGATTTTACCTGGCCAATTCATTTCAGAATTAATAAGGCTGTATGTGGTTTGATCTCTATTAAAAATCATAAAACTTCTAGAAGTAGCGTGATTTTACCTGGCCAATTCATTTCAGAATTAATAAGTTATAGATTCATGTTTAAATTGTCAAAAAAACTGAAAAAAATTGGAAAATCTGTTGTGTTATGTTCATAAATGTATGTTTGAACGAATATGCATTTTGATTACCATGTTTCCTATTTACTCATCAAACTAAAAAGTAAAGATCTCTAAGACTTAGTCGAATTTCCTATACTAGTGACCTCCCTATAAATTAGTCATAACTAGGACTGGCCCAAGAGTTAAATAATAACGTGGGGCTAAATGCGGCCATAGCTCAAGTATCTTGTCGTTTAGGATTAGTGAACTCAATTTTAGATAAATCCCTAACATATCCTCTAGGTAGAAGAAAAATACATCTTTAGATTAGAATTTAGTAAGCAATCAAATATTACCTCAAAATTACTCTAAACTACACTCGGGAGTGGCAACTCATGCCCCCGACCCTTAACTTCAAATATTAATAAATGTACATAGCAACCACGGGTGCATTTCATGTGACGTGTTTGCTAGGTGCTCAAAAACAACAAGTGTACGCCAACGTAACTTGTCCAAAATAAATCCATAAACGTCCTAATTGACTTTTNCGACCCTTAACTTCAAATATTAATAAATGTACATAGCAACCACGGGTGCATTTCATGTGACGTGTTTGCTAGGTGCTCAAAAACAACAAGTGTACGCCAACGTAACTTGTCCAAAATAAATCCATAAACTTCCTAATTGACTTTTTTAAAATTGAAAATACTCCTTCAAGTGGAAAGAATAAAGAATAATCGAATATCGCCTCAAATAGACATTATAAAACCGTAATAACCATAGTCTTGACTACGTAATCTACACTCGGGCGCGACAACTCATGTCCCCGTCTTAAACTTCAAATTATAATAAAATCACGTGCCACAATTACGGGTGCATTTCATGTGGCGTAATTGTAACATGTACAAAAGCATAAACGAGTGCACGTTCTCGTGACTTGTTTTTTCAAGATAAATTCATACTTATCAAAAGCGACTAAATTTCAAAGAGTTTAAATATGCAATGGACTAAAACACGTAAATAATCAGATTATTTTAATCCAAATAATAATAGTTGAGCGACCGTGCTAGAACCACGAAACTCGGGAATGCCTAACACCTTCTCCCGGGTTAACAGAATTCCTTACTCGGATTTCTGGTCGCAGACCAGTTAAAACAGAGTCAAATCTTCCTCGATTTGGGATTTTTCAAAATAAAACGGTGTCCCGGAGCATCGTCAAAAATCTGGGTGGCGACTCTGAAAAAATTAATAAATCTCAAAAATCGAATAATGTCACTTAAAGAGGAAAAACTCCCTCATTACCCCCTTTCATCAATATACACGGGGGTAGTGGAAAAAGGAGGTGTGACACACTTCATGCATGTTTAATACTTTAAAATTATAGAAAAATCATAAAAAAATTGTCACATTTTCATTTCATGCCTAGGTTTAATTTGCATTTTTAGATTCAATTACTTATCAACTTGTAGAATTAATATATTAGAATTACAACAAAAAATACTTTAGTAATTTCATATGAATTTTTAGTTAAATTAATTTAGTTAATTATTAGAAAAAAGTAAGTAGTACAATTTTGCAAAATTACGTTTGATTTAGGAAATTTGAATAACCGCGTTTGAAAATAAATTGAAAAAAATGGGGACTTGTTTTCTTAAAAATCGAATGTGCCAATTTTGCATGGCCCAAAATTTTTCTAACCTGGCCCAATCCAATAACCCCTCTCTTTAAAACTAATATATTGCTAGACCTAAATCGAGACTGAATTTTAATAAAAGAAAACCGGTCGAATACATACGGAGACACTTAAAGTTGGCACGATCTTTCATTTAGACACCTGAACTCAAGGGTGTTCCTATTGAACACTTATACTACTCGAAACTTATTCCAATTGAATACTTTTTGCTGAGTTGGCACATAAAGTGAGTTTCACCCGATATAGGCGCGTGAAGCCCCCAAAAAATAGATTTTTTATTATTTTTTATTTCCTTCTTCTCTTTTTTTTTAAAATCTGAATTTTAACAATTTATACCGATAGCTATAGTTTCCCATAAGCAATATCAATTTTCAGTAGACAGTTGGGCATTAAGCAAAGGCAGATCGTAACAGAATTACCATGAAGCAGTATTCTTGCTTCAGTCTGCACTCAATCACATTCTTGTTCCAAAGCAAAAGAAAGTGAGTTGATTCTGGAATTAGTCCTCAACCACCACTTTTAGAAGTTTATCTCACGTCTTTCGGCAAAAAACTTACCACTCACGAATTGGTCAGGGAGAAGAGCAAGCCAGACTACAGTATCAGCAGCGTCTACTTCTTCTCTCTCAAAAACAAAACAGATCTGCCGGAATCCGGTGAGAGAAACCGGCGCTCAATAGACTGTTAAGCTATATGAAGCTCTATGTTCTTTGAAATTTTGTTGCATTGAGTTTGCTTACATAGTTTGCAAAAGAAGAAGCAGAGAACTGAGACAAATGAAGGCCACCATTAATGAGTCTTTAAAAAGCTTGAAATGTTTAAAATGGGTTACTTGATTTGATGAATGTTTGGAAAATTAATATTGGGGTTGTGTTCGGGTCGTCGTGGGGAATGTTTAGCTGAAGTTATAACAAATTTTGAGGAGTTTTTCTTAAAATTTTGGATTAAAATCGTGCTTGGAACAAGAACACACATGAAAATAGTGAAGAACACCAAGACTACTAATTTTTTTTTATTAAATAGATTTAACATAATTTTTCCTTTTTTTTACTCAAAATAATATATTTCATTTTTTTATTGGTCATTTGTCACATCAGCAGCGAGTGCATTGCACAAACTTTGTAAGTTTGACTGATTGTCAAAAAAAGTTCAATCGGAATAAGTTCGGATAGTATAAGTGTTCAATAGGAATACCCTTGAATTCAAGTGTCTAAATGAAAGATCGTGTCAACTTTAAATGTTTTCTGTATGTATTCAGCCAAGAAAACCCCATCCGCCGTTTTTCCCCCATTCAGGATACATCTTCTTTTTTTTCCAAGAAAAAACAGACCCCTCCCATGAAAAACCCATGGCAGCCCTCTCTGGAACAACCACGAAACACTTTTCTTCTATAATTCAAATCAATGGGTGATCAAAGTTTCTTAACAACTGAGGAAAACGGTGGTGCTTATTCAAGTGATGGTGCTGTTAACAGTAGTAACGTATTGGATATTTACCCACTGAATCATTACTATTTTGGTTCAAAAGAGACTTTAGTTTAAGGAGTTCTAATTCCTTTCTTTTAAACATAACCGTGCTGTTCGTCGCCGGCTCATGGGCGGATGTGTTGTATACTAGATCTGTTAAGCTGATTTTGCTGCTGATTTTGCTGCATTTGTTGAGCTTCAAATCCAGTCCTTGTTGATATTTTCTTTCTCATTCTGTTTCTGCATCAAGGTATGTCCTTGATCTTAATCATGTAATTATTAAAAGTTGTCCGGATTGTCTAACTATATTTGGTTTTCCTATTTCTTGAAGGAAAGGACAACATATTTACCATATTTGGGTTTTCCTTTTTGTAGAAGGAAATCATAATTCTTCCATGTTTGACTAGTTCTTTTTCTTGTAGGAACAGATTTGGACTTCTATAAATTGAGGATCCTTCTTTCTCATTCGGTAGCATCCACAATGTAGCCGTATGGGTTGAGAGTCGTGTTTAGGGGGAGAACTTTACGAGACAAGTGTAATGTGTCACTTGTGTTTGCCTCTTCGTGAGGTTGTTCTCTCGATATTTTGTACTCTCTTTTATTATAGTGGATTGCTCATTTCCGCGGTGGACGTAGGTCAGTTGACCGAACCACGTTAAATGTTTGTGTCTCATTTGGTAGATTTCTCTTTTATTGTCTGGTTTATCGTCGTTCAATTGTTGCGTCACTAGTTTCCGCATAACACCTGACTTTTTTCGGTCCTTACAAGTGGTATCAGAGCGAGGTTCGAGACAGGTTCATCTTGGCGAGTTTAGTTCTAGCCGCAACCTATTTGACGGTAATCATGATTTTTATCTGAGAAATTTGACTGGAGTGCTACTTTTGTTGAGACAAACTTTGTGGCGGAGATTTGGAGATGCGACCTGTTGACGGCTATGTGAAGAATGTGGATCAGATTTAGTTTGTCAGAAAATTCAGGCCAAGGGGGAGAATTGTTAAGGGTTGTCTGGATTTTCTAACCATATTTGGTTTTCCTATTTCTTAAAGGAAAGGACAACATATTTACCATATTTGGGTTTTCTTTTTTGTAGAAGGAAATCATAATTCTTCCATGTTTGGCTAGTCCTTTTTCTTGTATGAAAATGTTTGGACTTCTATAAATTGAGGATCCTTCTTTCTCATTCGGTAGCATCCACAATGTAGTCGTATGGGTTGAGAGTCGTGTTTAGGGGGAGAACTTTACGGGACAAGTGTAATGTGTCACTTGTGTTTGCCTCTTCGTGAGGTTATTCTCTCGATATTTTGTACTCTCTTTTATTATAGTGGATTGCTCATCTCCGCGGTGGACGTGGGTCAGTTGACCAAATCACGTTAAATGTTTGTGTCTCATTTGATAAATTTATCTTTTATTGTCTGGTTTATCGTCGTTCAATTGTTGCGTCACTAGTTTCCGCATGACACCTGACTTTTTTCGATACTTACGTTAATTTGGTTCACATAAATTGTGCCATTAAGGTGAGACTTGCTTTTTGCTGAAATTTCATATTCGTTGATGTGTGCTACCCTAGTAACAAGTTCGACTTGGTTCTTTTTGCTAGATTTATGTTTCATCAAACTACATATATTGATTAAGTTGTTAGTTAAAGCTAACATAGAACTCATGGCAATTCGATACTGTAAATGATTTCAGGATGAGGTGCATTTTTCGGTTTTAATACTTAAAAAGCAATAACCAACTGCTTGACATATTTTATTGGATTCTCCGGATTTTGATTTTGGATTAAGGTTTGGGAAATTTGATAACAGAAGAGAAGTAAAGAGAAGAAAGACAAGGACATCGGAAAAGGGGAAGAGACGTTACAGATTTCATTTACTTTATAAATCATTTATCTAGGAGAAATATGTAAAAACATATTAGATGCCGAGTGTTGGCGCAGAATTATAGAGAATAGTCAATTAGGAGATTTAAGCTTTTTAGATACTGTTCCACTCTAGACAGATATTCATATAACTACCCTTAGATGTATTCTATATCTTAATTGGATTATTAGGGTATTGTCCTAAATAACGTTTTTGTGATTAGATTAAGGTCATGTATTTTTTTTTTGTTGAGTTAATGATTGTGTGTGGCTGATTTGTATGTCATATTTCCTTTGAGCATGAAGCTAGATTTATAAAACTATGACTTTGCTTAGTAGATTCGTATTGATGCAATTAAACGTAATAGATTGAGTTGTAGTCTTTCATTATATTTCTGACGCATTGTAATTGACTGATTACATAATGCCTCCAATGATTGCAAATCTCACTCTTAAAATTGTGTTCAGTAAGGATAACCCATATTTCCATAGCTAATTCATTTCTTTTCTTCCGCAACTAATTTTCATAAACTCTTGATCTTGCAATAATTTGAAACTTAGTACTTGAACAAACTTATACTTTGTGGCCCAAAAATACCTCTTTCACTCTTAAACTAGTATTACAAATAACATAGGAAAAATGAAGATAATAACTTTTTGCTTCAAATAAGTAATTAATTTATCATGAACATAGTCATGATTACATAATCTACACTCGAATTCGCAACTTATGCTACCCGACCACAACTTCAAACTATATTAAAAGTCAACACGTCGTAAATTGCGGGTGCATTTCATGTGGCGCGGTTACGATGTGTCAAAAAACGGCAAGTGCATGCTATCGTGACTTGTATCAGAATAATTCATAAATACTAAAAAGCGGCTAAAAGGTAAAAAGGCTAATATGCACAATATGTTGAAAATATGTAAATAATCAGATAATTTAGGGCAAATATTAATAGTTAAGCGACCGTGCTAGAACCACGGAACTCGGAAATGCCTAACACCTTCTCCGGGGTTAACAGAATTCCTTATCCGGATTTCTGGTTCGCAGACATTTTAAACAGAGTCAAAAAATTTTCGGTTTGGAATTTCAATAAATAAATGGTGTCCCGGAGCACCGTAAAAAATCTAGGTGGCGACTCTGAAAAATAATAAATAAATCCCAAATTCGAATAATATCACTTTAATTGGAAAAACTCTTTTTATCCACCCTTACCGGAGGAAAAATGAGGTGTGATAGCTCTGGCGACGCTTCTAGGGATAAGAACCCAGAATCTCTGGTTCAGGGTTCAAGAATTCGAGCTTAGAATAACTCTTATATTTGGTTTTATTATTTTATTTTTACATGTTTGAACCTAATGTGCTAAATGCCATTTTTTACCGTTTTGATATTGTTTGGACTGTATATAAATTTTTACGAAACCCTCTTCTCTATGAATCTTCTAATTCATCTGAGAAGTGTGCACTTCGTGTGACTTCTTTTCTGTTAGAGTCATATTTAAATTTTAGAACGAGGTTCGGATAAGTTGCAAAGCGAGTGAACCTTCTATATTCCCGGTACGCTGCGCCCCCCCCCCCCCCCCCCCCCCCCCCCCCCCCCCCCCCCGGG